>JAJMAS010000004.1:0-163089 GCA_030565065.1 Pichia cephalocereana | reverse complement strand
ATACAAAAATAACTTTATTCATATCCCAGAAGTTGTATTAACAAAAACTAATGCTTAGCTTTTCAACAATATAGCAATTCAATTTAATCGGACTCCTAAAAAGAGCATCGATAATATTAATAAATTCCGTCAACGGTATTAACACCCTTGCAAACAATTTAAAAATTTAGAATTTCGTCTATCAGAGCAAATTCAATTCGGTATTTCTCTCCTGCCGAGATTTATCCTTATTATAACCTAATTTAATTTATTCTCTATTACCCAGTAACGTAAATTTTCTGCTACTCTAACATCAACATGCTCTCCTTATTACATGTATACATACATGGCTTTCAACATACTTAAACGTTATCTTTTCATACATGCTCTTTTTCTTTCTCTTACTCTAGTTCATTTCCTTTTTAACAAGAGACTCTCAAAATGATATAGCTCTAAATCGATACATAATTCCGCTTTATTCCGATTTATTTCGATATATAATCTGATATCAATATCAATTTAATATGGATAATAACCTGTAACACATGTAAAAAATAGTATTAAAGTAACAACTCGTTTTATACATACTTTAAATTGCTTCTTTCTACCCCTATGACGTCTCAAAAAAAGATCTACATTAACACATCACTATACTATATCGGTAGAAAAATAGCTTGTTTATAGATTTTGTTATTCATTGAAAATTCTTGGGTATATTGTTTCCTTCTCTCAATCCTCAGCGGTTTACATTGTTAATTATTCTTTTAAATTTATTGAAATTTTATTATTGTTTCTATTAAGTGTGCAAATTCGTTTCTAATTTGTAAAGTTTGTTGCTCCAAAATTCTATATTCCTACTCTTATTAACCTTCCCCCTTATAGAATCTATTATGTTATATTGGTTCAATTGTATACATTTCATTTAACTAACTTTACGATCTTTTTCACTCTTTGAGAAAAATATAAGATATTTATACTTTTCAATTCTTAATTGCTAATTTAGCTCTATATACATGAAAACGTTCTCATTATGAGAAGGAATCATTATGGTTATCGCTGTAAGACTAAACAAGAAAATTTTGACACCGATTTGGAAGAACACATTCAATTTCAAACCTTAAATCATCATTCCAAAAGCCAAACTGAAATTAATTCAGAAAATCATAATTTCCCAGTGCAAAATCAAATTCAAAATCAAAATTATTTTCCTCCTTCTGTCATTGATCCATTCTCTTACAAGGATATATCAAACAAATCAACTACAATAGATCAACACTTAGATCAAACAAATCGTCATTCCTTTTCCCAACCAAGTAATTCACTAAATAATAATAACATAGACAATCAGCTGTATCAATCATGGAAGCCACAACTTTCACCCCAACACCAACAGCAGCATGAGCACGTGCCGCTACCATTGCCACTTCAACAACAGCCCACGATCCCTTCAAACTCAACACCCTTCTATTATAATCAACAAGATCATTATAATGCTGATGTTTTTTTTCCTTATGTTAGTACATCTGCAAATAATCATATAGACTATAATGAGAATCACAATCTTCACATCAATGAAAATTTAATCAATGATCATCATCATTATCATGATCATCATCATCATCATCCTCAAAACCAATCGATGGGATTTAATCCCATCACACAATATGATCAATCATATTTATCTAATCCCAATTTTGCTTTCCAATCAAATTATGATTCTCAAAATTATGTTCAATATGAAATACGTAAATTTACAGAATTAAGTCCCAATAATCAACCAATTAGTAATAATATTGATAACAATAATAGTAATAATATTAATAACAAAAATAATATTAAAAAAACTCACATGGGTAAAAGGAAACTTAAATCTGATGAATCATTTTTTCATTTACGGGTTTCAACAACAGATATAAAAAATTTTACAACTTTTGCTGATAAAATGTGCTTAACATTATTCAATAATCATAAAAATATATTACTGTCAAATGTTGTAAGATTCATCTATTATAATAACCTACTGGATAGAATACTAAGCTCAAAAACATTTGTTAATAATGCCTTATATTTTAAATCATTTGACTCAATAAATACTACTACAACATCTTTAAAACAATCAAGAGATTTATCTTTGCCTTTACTAAATAATTACATTCTTGCTATACTGTTAAATAAACAATTAAGAAGGTACCTTAGAAAAAATTTGAAGCCTAAAAAGGGTACTAATATTCATGATGGTTATCCAGTTGCTATTCAAAATAGCAATGTTTATCGACATCTATTGCATGAAATAGCTGATTTTAAAATTGATTTTGTTTTCACTTTTACCTTACTCGTTAAGGGAGATATTAATGGATTCAGCTTATTATACTTTGCTTTAAATGAATTACCTGATTCTTTAAAATATAAGCCTGAATTTTTAATTCTCGGTGGTATTTATAATTCATTAAATCCAACAATGGACAATAAACAACTTTTATCTCATCTTTCAACATATGTGGATATGCTTCAAAAGAAAATTGTTTCAATGATTATAAATAAACATGAATATTCAATTAAAGTTAGATTATTATATTTTATGGTTGAAAATAAAATTGATCATGCACTTTCAATTTTCCAAAATTTTAAACAGTTTAATCCTGAAAAAAATTTATTATTTGATAATACTGATATAATCTTTAATAAAATAATCTTTAATGGTATCTTAATTCCATTCAATAAGATTATCTCAAAATCATTTGATAGCAATTATTTTCAAGAAATTGCTCACAATTTAGATAATATTGGTAATGAGGTAGGTTCACCATTTAGTTTGTCGTTATTAATTTTTAATAACTTCAACCAATTACATATCAATCATGATCAACTTCAACTGATTCAATCAACTTTTTCATTAATGTTAAACATGTTTACAAATCAAATGTTTGCAAATAAAACACCTGTGTCAAATCTCAAATTTGAAAAATTATTCAGATTTCTTGAGCTTTTGGTAGAATATAATTCATACATCTCTTTGTTTTTTTGTCAATATGCTGATTTATTTGATATGGAAATCTTAGTTGATGGTATGAATAAGTTGAATATTGATATAATGCATGTTATTGAGGATGAACAGTTTATTGAAGTTGTTGAACCTCTGAAAATGTCCTTGTTTTATTCAATTAGTTTATTTTCTAAATGGGAGCAAAATGGGTGTTTAAATGTTTTGTCGCTTGATAAACTTAGAAATGCAACTGAATCAATATCAGAAATACTCAATAGCCAAGAAGAAGTTTTTAATAATCATAACGATAGTGGTGTTAATGAGAGTGATACTATCCATGAAAGAAAAAATCTAATCAATGTCGTCAATTATCTTAAAATGTATAATTTAGACTCATTAGATTATATGGATATGCAATTAAACGAGACTAGAAAAGTTTCAATGGATGAATTAAATGTTAAATTATTCAAGAAAGTTGAAGAATTTATTTTTAGAAATGCAATAACTGATTCAAATGAAATGACTATTGAAATTGTTGAAAATTTCACAACACGTTCTACAACGATTATACCAAAAAGAATTAATGACATTAATAATTTTGTTAGAATTAAATTTCCAACAGGTTGGAAATACCTTCATATTTATTCAATGATAGTATTAAGGTATCAAATTTCCAAAATTGAAAAAATTCAATTACTTATTGAATTTAAGGAAAATAGATTGGATACTAAATTTAGGAAGAATGATAATAATAGACCATCATTTTCAATTGGTAGTTATATTTCATTAGAACATTCAAATCGTGAAACTAAATGTGTTTGGCTTGAAGATAATGAAATTGTTGGATTAAAAGTTTTACAAAATAGTCATTATATTATAGATTCATACCCTATTATCAAAGACACTTTTCTTTTAAGCACATAAGTTGCTATAGAATAAAATTCCTGATACGAGTTCGATGCGTTCATATTATTTTATTTTAAATGAAATAGCCTTAAATTGGGAACCTTTTGATCATCGACTTAATATTTTATAACTTTATCGGACCTGTCTCTGGACATCAAGCAAGAAAACTGTTTGCACTGGGATAACAAGCTCCAATTGCTGCTTTAATTTACTTTTTTATGCTTTCATTCTTTTTTAAAAGCTATGTATTATAGAAAAAAATATTTGTAAATTTACTACAAAACTTTACTTGTTAGCAATCACTATAATCATTAATTACTGAAAGATGATGATTGGGGAAAAAGCAGGTATGATAGCAGGGGAAAAAATTTACTCGGGCGCATCGGAAACTTTATTTTTTGTAAATATTAAATAATAACTTCGTTTGTTGAAAAAAAGATTTGCTTATTTTAGTATTAATCAATGCACAACATAAAAACTTGTCGTGTTTATTTTACATTTGATTATAGACTTACTTTAAAAAGTATTTTACACTGATTTTAGTTGCTTAATTGACTTTCACTGTATTTTAGGGCAGTTAAGGTTCTTTTAAATGTTAAAATTCCTTTTTGAAAAAACTGTTTCTTAAAAATTAATATATAAAACATAACTTGATTTAAAAAATTAAAAAATTTTTTTGACAAAATCATAGTAAGGTAAAAAAATTACTAATTTTTGCATTTCCAACGCTTAAATTATTTTTAAATGTTGTTAAAAAGATAGCAAAACCTTCAACATGAAGTATTAAGATAGCTTTATGATGTAAATTATACTTTACGTTGCATAAATGACTATAAATCCAATCTTTCCGATGACTTTTATTAGTTATACGCCGCTGAAAGTTAAAATTTTTGAATAAACTCTGGTAAAAACAGTTATACTTCTATATACAGCTAAACATCCAGCTCCTAATCGTTATCTAATTCCTTAAACACTAAATCAATGGAAAAGTGACATCACTTAACTTACTGATTACAGTCTTAAGCGCGCTTACCGAATTAGGTAATTTTACAGCGCGGTCCGCTCAATTCATTTTGAAAAATGAGTCAAAAAAGAAAAGTTGTCAACGAAAAATTTTTCAATAAAGACTAGGAGGTTGAACAATTGATTTCTTAAAGTTTATCATCCTGTTAAGTTTAACTTATTATTCAATTAATTAAACAAACCTAACAACATGCTCGCATTTAATACTTTAAAGAAAAGTTTAACTAGTCAATTAAAGACTAACTTAACCAGATCTTTAGCAACTTCATCAACTACAACTTTAGATCCTGCAAAATTAATTATTAAAAATGGACCAGTTTTTAATGGTCTTTCATTTGGTTCACCAAATAGTGCATCTGGTGAAGCAGTTTTCACAACTTCATTAGTGGGTTATCCTGAATCAATGACTGATCCATCATATCGTGGACAAATTATTTGTTTCACTCAACCTTTAATTGGTAATTATGGTGTTCCTTCAGGAACGGCTCGTGATGATTTTACATTATTAAAATATTTTGAATCACCAAATATTCAATGTGTTGGTATTGTCGTTACTGATGTTGCATTAGAATATTCTCATTGGACAGCAGTTGAATCATTAAGTAATTGGTGTAAAAGAGAAAATGTTGCAGCAATTACAGGTGTTGATACAAGAGAATTAGTTTCATATTTAAGAGAACAAGGTTCAAGTTTAGCTAGATTAAGTATTGGTAATGATAATTCTGAAGAATTTTATGATCCAGGTTTAGTTAATATGGTTGCAAAAGTTACAACAAAGGAACCATTCCATATTCCAGTTAAAAATGCAAAACATCATGTTTTAGTTGTTGATTGTGGTGCAAAGGAAAATATTTTAAGATGTTTAGTTTCAAGAGGTGCAGAAATAACTGTTGTTCCATATAATTATCCAATTCAAAAAGTTGCAGATAAATTTGATGGTATTTTCATTTCTAATGGTCCAGGCGATCCAATTTACTGTGCAGAAACTGTTGAAAATTTAAAACAAGTTATTAAGGAACAACCAGATTTACCATTAATGGGTATTTGTATGGGTCATCAATTACTTTCACTTGCAGCAGGTGCAAAGACATTAAAATTAAAATATGGTAATAGAGCACATAATATTCCAACATTAGATTTAACAACTGGTAAATGTCATATTACATCACAAAATCATGGTTATGCAGTTGATGCAAGTACTTTACCATCAGATTATAAAGAATATTTTATTAATTTAAATGATTCATCAAATGAAGGTATGATGCATAAAGAAAGACCAATTTTCTCAGTTCAATTTCATCCAGAAGCAAAGGGTGGTCCATTAGATTCATCTTTCTTATTTGATAAATATTTCCAACTTTTAGATCAATATAAAGTTGATGGTAAATATAAAGATTTAGGTGATCTTTCCTCTGAAAAACTTGCAGGTGCAAGAGTATGGTAGATTTTAATATAATATAATTTAATATAAAACACTATTTGCATTTAAGATATAGATTTTTTTTGTTGTTAACTAAATAGTAATACTTTTCATACATATTCGATCCTTCTTGTTCTTTCTTCTAGCAATCAATCACTAAATCAACAAGAAGAAGTCCTCAATGTAGAAAAAGGCCCAGTGGAAGTAACTTATCCCACGCAGCCACACTGCAATGACCCATGAAATTTCCCAATAACCCCACCACCCGCCTCGGCAATTCTCAAAAGAGAAAAATCTTTCAAAAAGAAGGTCTGAACATGATGTCAAATTGATGTTATAAGAAAGGGCTTTGTTTGATTGTGTATATATCTTTATATCAACAACTAAGTACTGAATAGAAAAATGAGAGTGCTTTTAACTAATGACGATGGAGGTCCAAATGATCTTGCATCTCCATATATTAAATATCTTGTAACTGCAATCATCAAATACACTAATTGGGATTTAACCATTTGTGTACCATTTTCACAAAAATCATGGATTGGTAAAGCTCATTTTGCAGGTAAAGATGTTACCGTTAAGTATATTTACACTTCAATTTCTAAACCAGAAGATAATTCATTTCATGGACCATTCCCTAGACCACAAGAAAAATATAAATCAAATCCAGATTTAAAGGAATGGTGTTTAGTTGATAATGGTACTCCTGCAACATGTACCGATATTGGTGTTAATCATATGTGTGGTGGACGTGATAATGTTGATCTTGTTCTAAGTGGACCAAATGTTGGTCGTAATTCTACTGCTCTTTATGCATTATCCTCAGGTACAGTTGGTGGTGCAATGGAAGGTTGTCATCAAGGTAAACGTTCAATTGCTCTTTCATATTCTTATGAAAGTGATCCAAATGTACCAGCTGAATGGTTAACAGAGGCAAGTTTAATAAGTATCAAGATTGTTCAAAAGTTATGGGATTCATGGAATGATAAGGATGATGTCCAAATTTACACAGTTAATGTTCCATTAAATGAAAATGTTAAATTAGGTGAAACTAAGATTTATCACGTTCCAATGATGGAAAATAAATGGGGTAAAAGTTTGTTCTATAAGGAAGAATCGAAGAATTCAGGTTCTGAACATATTGATATTGTTGATGGTAGTGTCAGTGATGGTATTGTTTTCAAATGGAAACCTGATTTTGATATTGTTCATAAAACAGTCGATGCCAGTGTTGAATTAACAGATGGTAAAGTTGTCGGTCAAGGTCACGTAAGTGTCACTGCACTGAGAGCTAACTTTAAACACATTGATAGGGAAAATCATTGTGGTGAAATGGTTTTAGATCTGGAATCGTAAGTCAAATATGTTTATACAATTGAGAATTTTTCTTTTGATATATGTTGTGTTTAAGTTTTGTTTGTAAGAATATGTGATAATTTAATAATTTTATCTGATTTAAAGCAAATTAAGTATCGAATTAGAGTAGTAAGATTATAATTATCATAATGCTTAAACAAAACGATATCATCATTATTTTACAGTATACTAACTTTTACAAAATAGCTCCAAAAATAAAAACGACGTTAAAGATGACAATAATTTAAGGATTGCAGTTACTTATCCTAAAGATTCATACATTTATAAACCTTTATCAAAATCAATTAGTAAATTTTTTGCAAATACCACAATTGAAAGTACAATCCCCCCAAAGGGAGATTATAAAGTGTTCCATTATGGTGATTATGAGGAACTTGATCATGAAAGAATAATGGAAGATAAAAATTATATTGTCAACTCTTACATTTACAGGAAATCATTAATTAGAAAACATTACTTATCAAATACTATAGCCATGTATCAAGCAAAACATCCAGAATCTATTTTAAAAACGGCATTTCCTGAGAGTTTCCAATTTGAATTAACATATGCAGAATTTTTGGATGATATCCTTGATGAAGTCTATGAACTACGTTGTGTTTTAATGGAAAATGAGGAAAAGATGGATAAAACTTTTATTTTAAAGCCTAGTATGACTGACAAAGGTCAAGGTATACATCTTTTCAAGACAATTGATCAACTTCAAACAATTTTTGATTCTTTTGATGAGGATGATACTGACGATGAAGGTGATGACGAAAATACCGGTATGATAATTTCACAACTTAGACATTTTGTTGTTCAAGAATACATTTCAAAACCATTATTATTGCCTGATTATAATAACAGAAAATTCCATATTAGAACTTACGTTTTAGCAAGTGGTCAATTAAATGTTTATGTCTATGATAGAATGCTGATGCTTTTCAGTTCAGAAAGATACACCGATCCTAATACAACAAATGAAGTGAATGATGATGGTATTATGGAAATGACAGGCCATTTGACCAATACTTGTTTACAAGATCAAACAGAAGAAAAAGTTGTTGAAGAATTATTTAAATCATCATTACCAGATACTATAAAACAAAATATAATTCATCAAATTCATTTAATTGTAGCTGATTTATTTAAAGCTGCCGTTAATATTGATAGAATGAATTTCCAACCACTTCCAAATGCTTTTGAAACTTATGGATTAGATTTCTTAGTTTCTGAAGATGTAAGTAGAGATGAAGGTGTTAGTTTATTAGAGGTTAATGCTTATCCAGATTTCCGTCAAACTGGTTCTGAACTCAAAGGTTTAATTGAAGAATTCTTCGATGGTGTTATGAGTAAATCTGTTATCCCATTAACAGGTGGTGATATTCAAAGTGCTGAAAATATGACCAAGGTTTTAGAAATGGATAACATTTAGTTGATAGTTTAGTAAAAATTAATTAGGGATATAAACCATCAATATACAAAGATAAAACAAAAAAACACATTATCACTAAAAGACTATTGTACACATTGTTTATAATAAAAAAATGTAATTTTCATTCATCATCATTAGATGTTGCTTGAGATTGTGCAATTTCATTTGCATTAATTTCCTTACACCATTCATACACATTTTTTCTATAATTATCTGCACGTAAAAATCCTAATCGTATTTGTGATAATGCTCTGATAAACTCTTCGTTTCTTTGTAATGCAATTTGCAGTAATTGTCTTGTTTCATCGATTTCCACTGGGTCTATATTATCAAATTGTGGATTCGAAGTGTAACTTGAAGGTTGAAAAAACGGATCATTTTTCATATTATTTCCATCAAATTGTGCAGTTTTGCCACCATTTTGTTCAATTTTGTCCAAATCTAAGTTATGGTCATAATCTGGTAATCCTAAATTATCAGCTGCAAGATGTTCCTCATCATCATGTAAGAATATATCCATAGTTTTATTCAATAAATTAACCAGTTGTTGTTCTCTTTCAATAATATTTATAGTTTCTGAAGATAAATTATCCAAATACTTGTCTTGATATATACGGTTGATTGATTTAATATTAACAACATCTGAAGGTTTAGTTATTGGTTTCAAAAGTTCATCAATTTTAATAGATTGTAAAATTTCATTAAATGTAGTTACATATGGATCATCATAATCATTAGCTAATTTATCATCATGGTGATAAATTCCAGCTTCTTCATCATCTGAACCAAATTCTTCTTCTACCTGTCGTTTAATCATTTCCTCTGTATCTGCATTAATTTCCCTATTTACATAAACCAGTTTAGAATCATAAGTTGCAGTATCATTATCGTAAATTTCTAATGATGTAAGTTTATAATTAGATCTATTAGAATTTAAGTTCAATTTAGAGACCCTATGAGATGTTGGATCAAGTTTTGAACCTCTATTGGAATCTGGATTCGTCATTGTATTTAGAGTGATTGATGCCCCATATTGTTCATTGTCTTTATCCATATTCAATTTCATTTTAAATCTGAGGATATCCTCCTTCAAATGAGCCAATTCCTTTTCTGTAAAAGTCATTATCCGTGTTGTACTATAGCTGCAAGTGATCAATAAAAAGGTCTATTAAACAAAGAAAAGAAATAAACTGTTACTACTATAATTACACAATCATAAAAAATATCACAACCACAGAACATTGGCATTAGGTAACCATAACAATTACGGATCTGAAATTTCACTTTAACATTTTGGGGTACTTCTTCTTCGGGTCTTGAATTTCCAGTCTTTTTATTGATTATAGGTGTTTCTTTCTTTTTTTTTGGCAATTTAAACCAGTTAAAGGAGTAGTGAAAATGTCTGAAGTCCCAGGTGTTTATCAATTAAGTGACCCAAAGTCTTTTGCTTTTGCAACTGCTAGAGAAAGATGGCCAACTATCTTTACACAAGCTAAAAAGACAGTTGAAACATACACCAATGCACACAGTGATAATGATAAGCTTGTTGAACAAGGTAAGATAATTGCTAACGGAATTGATAATATATTACATGAATTTAATAGTAACGGTATTGTTAGGAAGTTTACTGAAGATGAAATCAAATTGATTCCAAGTTTGGAATCTTATAATATCGAATTAGATACTTTAGAGAGAACTCCAACTTGGTTGAATGGTCCATGGTTATTAATTGAATGTTACCTATACCGTTTTCTTGATCTTATTATCAAACAACAAAGTGAATGGAAAAACTATGATATTTTTGAAGTTTTGAAAAGAGATGCTTTCAAATCATCTGCTTTTGGAATTTACGAATTAGCTATCAGATACAAGACATTAAGTGAAGAGTTAAAAAATTTAAATGGTGATTTAGATATTGAAAAGGCTAAACTTCTGTTTGAAGAATTCGTTGATATTTCATTATGGGGTAATGCAACCGATTTATCACTATTAGCTAATGCTACTTTGGAAGATATACAATCCAGACAAGGCAAAGAAGCTAGAGCTAAATCATCGAAAAACATCATTGATAATGATTTACCTGAAGCATGGGAAAGATTTTTATCAGTTCCTGCTGAAGAAAGAAGAATCGACTTTGTTTTAGATAATGCTGGTTTTGAATTTTACACTGATCTTGCATTTACATTATTTCTTTTAGACGCAAAACTTGTTAAAAATGTTACATTCCATTGTAAAACTAGACCTTGGATGGTTTCAGATACAATGATCAAGGATTATAAATTATTTATTGAAGATATGAATAATAAGGAATGGTTTCCAGATCATAGAGAAGATTTAGATTATTTTGTTAATTCAATTGAAAAATATCATCAAAATGGTCAATTCAAGTTAGCTGATTCTGAATTTTGGACATGTGTATATAATTATACAAAGTTATCACCAGCTGATGATAAATTTGGTGGTGCTGAACTTTACAAATATTTCCAAGATTCTACATTAGTTATTGTCAAGGGTGATTTAAACTATAGAAAATTAACAAGTGATAGAGAATGGCCAAAAACTACATCATTTAAAACCGCTCTTGGATCTCTTGCTCAATCAAATATTCATATTTTAGCACTTAGAACATGTAAGGCTGATGTGTGTGTTGGTTTACCTGAAAGATTAGAGGAAGAATTAATCGAAAACTGGAAAAAATTAGGAAATGAAGTTGGTGAACTTTGGTGTTCCTCTGGTAAATGGGCAGTTATCTCATATTCTCCTGGTCATTAGAGAAATTTTTGTAAACTATATATTAGAATCTACATAAAACTATTTAGTGTTATTTCCCTGATTAGCATTATTGTTATTATTTACATTATTGTTATTGTTATTATTGTTCATTTGTGGCATTGGCATAAATGGCATGAATGGCGGCATTCCCATATTAGGCATATTCCCCATTGGCATCATCGGCATATTCATTGGTGGCATACCCATCATTGGTGGAATTGGCATATTGACAGGGTTCACTGGACCACCGACAGGGTTAATTTGTTGTCTCTTCACTGGATTCGTTTCATTTGATTTTGTTTCTGGAAGTTTTGTTAAATATTCCTTGATTTTTTCTTGTAATTCAGTATCTGGTTCTAAAGTATCCAAGTAAATTTCCTCTTTCTTACAATTTGGACACATAAAATCTGAATCAATAAGTTTATCTTCAATAACTTTACGTGAATATACTTTTTTACAACATGGTGTTCGTACAGGTTTCTTCCATAACTTACCAGTTTCTGTATCCTTTAATTCACCATCTTCTACATCTATTTCACCATTATTTATATCCATATTTTCGGCTTTTCGAGTATTTTGAAATTGTTCCCAAGCTTTAGTATCTGCAACAGCAACAACATAATTACCAGAATCATTCACCATATATGCAGTTGTACCATTTGCAGAAGTTTCCATTCCATTTTCATCAGGTTTTGCAACTGTTTTCAACTGACTCTTTGGAATACCAGTAGTTTTCCTAACACGAACACCTTCCCAGTTAGGATCATTATTCTTTGGACAGTTTTTAATATTATGTTTACCTTTCTCACCACATTTATAACATATGTAATATTCAGGAACTGGCTCATTTAATGCCGGTTTATAATTATCAATTCTAGTAGCTGTAGCCATGAAGTCTTGAGTTTCTGACCACTGAGCATCTTGTTGACCGAAAACCTTATCAAGCATATCATCTTCAGTACCTTCTTTAGCTGCAGAACCAATAATTGGTGCACTAGTAGGCGCACTTCTATTACCACCTTGTGCAACATGCAAACGTGGTTTACCAGCCATATACCTCTGTACATTACCTCTACCTTTTCTAGATGACATAGTTCTCTTAACCAAAACTGTAGTGGAACGAGGAACAACTTCATTATCATCTTCCATCTCTTTGTTATTTTCTGACATTGATACAGCCTGAATATCTTCTGTACTATATAAAATAACATCTATATCTGTTGAATGTATCAAATTGTTCACCATAATGATCTCTCTTTTAAGCTCGAAAACTGTTAAACCTGTTCCATCAAATTTAATTGTGGCAACATAATCTGGCTTTTGAGATACAAAACGGTAGTATATAACAGCCATATCTAATCTCTATCACCTGCTTTTAATACTGCTTAACGATCAGTCAAAAGAAGTTCTTGCTCTGGAATTGAAGTTTGCAATATTGCATGTAGGCGAGAAGTTTGCGATACACAACATTTTCATGCATTTCCACTTCAAAGGTCTTTTCCCTTCTTTACTGAGCAACAACTACAGAATGAATGGTCCATCATATTACGAATTTTATAGAAGAAGCACGTAAGTAAAATCGATTTTACTGATTCATGTTATTCTTTAAACGAATTTGAGAATACTAACTTATTTTTGCCTATTCGGGGTTTTAACTTTTTGTACAGGATTGGTGCTACATTAGCAGATGCATTAGATACATTAATTGTCGATCAAAGAATACAACCACAATTAGCTATGAAGATCTTAGCTAATTTTGATAGAGTAACTTCAGAAAAACTTAAAAGTGATGTAAATACAAAGATGTCATTCAAGGGTCATTTAAGTACATATAGATTTTGTGATGATGTGTGGACTTTTGTGATCAAGGATGTTGTCATGAAATTAGATGACGGTGAATCTTTGGATGTTGGAAAGTTCAAAATCGTTGCTTGTAACAGTAAGAAATCAGGTGAAATATAAGACGTTTCAAAATCAAGTTTATGTATCATTTTTAGCACAGTAATTACCATTTTTTCTTTTTTATTCGTTATACAATTATAAACAGTCTATTTCTAATTACAATTCATCTCTTTCAAGGAAAAAGGAAGAACTTGAATCGAGTAAAGTACTAGATGCATCCACATAAGTTTCTTCTGGGTGTTCTTGAGTAACAGTTTCAGTTACTTGGATTGTAGATGTTGAGATAAGCCCAGATTTATTATCCTCAGTCATTGCATTAAGTTCTTCTTCTACCATTGAAGCTTCAGCATCTATACCATCTAAGGGATCACCAAACGTTTCAACAATAGGTTCAATTTGAATAGATAAATCAGGTTCTTCAACTTTCAATTCCTCTTTAACATACGATGCTTGAGCAGCTTCAGCTTTTAATGGATCATCAAAAGTTTCAACATTCGGTTCAATTTGAATATAAACATCTTCAGCATCAGTTTCATTTAAATTATTAAGAATTTCGTCAACTACATAATCATTTGCAGCTTTCTCACCAGCTAAAATATCATCAAAAACTTCAATCTTTGGTTCAATCTGAATTTCAACTGTAGATGGGTTAGTAATTTCTTCTGAAATTTTATCCTCTTGTTCTTTTATACCTTCAATTGGATCTTCATAAATTACTTTCTCAGGTTCAATTTGAATACCGATTTCAGAAGTAACTGAAGAGGCGATAAATGATGATGGGTATGGTGAAGGTGTTGCTTCAACAGTAACTTGAACTTCTTTGTATAAAGTTTGAACATAAATAGATGTAGAAATACTGACTGAAGTACTTACACTCAGAACAGTTGATACAGCCAGTGATGTAGAAGTACTTGTTTCAATTGATGTCAGCAATTCAATTGAAGTTAAAACCTCAATTAGAACTTCAGTTGATATCTCAGTTGAAATTTCAGTTGAAATTGCTGTTGAAGTTGCTGTTTTGGTAGCAATAACTGTTGATGTAACTTCCTTAGTGATTTCCTTGGTAATTTTTTCAACTAAAGTTGTAGTAGGAATCGTGTATTCAGAGCTTGTAAACTTTTCAAATGTTAATTCAGAAGTTGTTGGAATTTCAAATGATGAAGGTAAAATTGTTGATTCAAAAATATCAGATTGGTCACTTGAAGTGAATGATTGAGTTCCTGTTTCCGTTGGAGTTGAAGTTGAGTTTTCAGACTCAGAAATTGTTTCAGTTCGAGCTTCAGTCTCAGCTTTCTGTTCTAATTCAGTTGTAGTCTCAGTCTTGATATCAGGATAAGTTCCAACTGATTCAGTTTCAGCTTCTTTTTCATTCTTGGTTTCAGGTTCAGTAGTTGACAAATTGCTTAAAGGCAACATGGTCGAATCAATATCTTCAACAGATGTTGCCTCTTTAACTAAAAAAGAATCAGTGGACTGAGTTGTTTCTGTATTTGTGGTTTCACTAATAATATCGTCATTCACTGTCAACTTAGCAATATCATCACTTAATGAAAATAAAGAGATTGCTGTTTCAGAAGCTAATGACGGTAAAGGTTCTTCTAAAGAAGATGTAACATATTTAGATAATACGGCAGATGGATCAGATGTAATTTCAGTCAGAACAGGTTCAACTATAGATGCATGTTTAATTTCTGTAGATGGCTCAAATGAAGAAACTGACTCAACAGTAAAGTAACTCGAAGAATCTTGTGGTTTATATGATTCATAAAGTGCTAATGCTTTGTCTAATGCAATATTCAAGTAACCATTTGAGTACAAAAATTGAGTACCAATTGAGAGAGCTAAAATCAAGAAAATTGAAATAAGGTAGTTAAGCATTGTTCTTAAAATTGATTTAGAGGCTGCAAATTTATCTGGGATTTCAACAACATTAACAGTATTAGCAGCTGAAGTTGATGCAAGATATTTACCATTTTCCGAGAATACTGCCTTTGTAATGGCAAATTCATGAACCTTATTTAGTACTTTAACAACTTTAAGATCTGATGTTCTAACCAAAATTAAAGAATAACTCGAAGTAGCTAAAACTGTCAAATTATTGTTGACATTAACATCCATTGAAGTTATACCTTTCATGTTTTTGTATACCACTTTTTGTTGAATAATTTTAGAAGATGATATTGAAAATTTTGCAATAAATGCACCATTATCTTTAGAACCTGAAATTATAACTTCATTGTTATCTAAGAATCTAACTTTTGACATCAAAAAATTCAACTTTGTTTTGAAAACAGAACGACCAGTAATCAAAGATATAACCTCAAAATCATTAGATGTAATATAACACATTAATTTACCATCTAATGAAATTGTAACATCCTTAACATCACCTTCAGTGACAATCTTGAACTTTTCTTCCAGGTCACCACTTGTTTCAACGATATATACAGACGATGGTGTATCACTCATAACAATGACACCAATTGATCCATCATGTGATAATGATGTGATTTTTTGATAAATTGTTGAACTTGTATTTGGATGAATTTGACAACTTTCAACAAACTTTAAATGATCATTTTCGAATTTAAATTTACGTAAATGTTTATTAACACCTTTTGACATTAATAATGGACTTTCATTGATACCAACTAAAATTGTTCCATTGCCAACATCTAAGGACATTACACAATCTTCATTATCAGCTAATGTAAGTTCACGATATCTTTTGATTGGTTTTTTCTTGTTTTCAGGTTGAACTAAGATTGCAGTCATTTTGTTAGGTATACCATTATTACCGTCACCACCACCACCGGCAACAATCAATGTATTGTCATTTGCAAATGCAGCACCATATAATGGATACCCAACGTTCAATGGATACGATTGTAGCTTCATGCAGTCGTTTTGCTTAAGGAAAAGGAGGAGATCTAACAAGGGGCTGGAGGATTGATCGTGTTTTAATCTCACATGTCATGAAATTTGGTGACGTTGTCAAAGTTTCAACGATTTTCAGTTCTTTGCTCTTTTACTCTTATATTTCTACTGTGTTTTTGTGGGCTATAAACGTGTATGTATATGCTACTTTTATAGAATAAGTAAAGTCTACGATAAGGGTGATTTATTCTTCATCAGATAACACGTATTCTTCAAAATCTAGTTTGGCCCCGTTATGGAATTTAAATTTACCAATATGATCACGGACATTGTCACTATTATTATCAATGTGTGGTTGCGCAGGCTGATCTGATTCTTCATCATGCAATTCTTTATCATCGTTCTCATTTTGATTAATATCATCATCAATTCTTTCTTCCTCTTCTTCCCCTTCTGCTTTGTATACCTGTTCTTTCAACAAATTGTTGTCTTCCTCGGATATATCAGACATAAACTCATCATCTGCAAGTACAAATGAATAATCATCGCCAGTTGAAGAAACTGAATACAAAATCCACGGAAATGACTGAAACTTAAGCTGTTCTTCTGTAATTCTCAAGAAATCAACTTTCAACCCACTATAAAGCATATTTTTTAATTCAAATTCAACAGTAAGAATACTATCAGTATCCTTATTTAATAGTTTCTTCTTTTCCGTGAAATAGTTATTGGTTGATAATTTGCCTGAGTTAAGTTTTGACAGTTCTGAACTTAGTTCAAAATAAAATAAATCATTCTTTTGTTGTTTACCTCTTCTAAAGTTGTCCATATGAGTAATATATAATTGCTTTTCAGTAATGAGATCAAACTCAGCAAGCATTTCACCCTTCATTGAACCTTGCAGTTTTTCAATTTTCCAAATTATCGATTCATCTTCTAAACTATGTATAACAATTCCTAATTTTGTTTTAAATCTTAAGGAATTATTGAAATTGATAAATAATGATGGATGTTTAACAATCAATGGGATTCTAATTTTAATATCAGTCATTGAAAATTTACGTTTGAATGTAGTAACTAACTCTAACTTAATTCTTAATTTATATGTGTCATTTCTTTCAAACAATCGATACAGAGGTTTTACCAGTATCAATGGTTGTAAAACATTTGTACTCAATATTTGATAATTTAATAATTTGAATTCACCATCTGGCGGTATAAATTGAATCGTATTGTCTGTTAAATTATTCAAATCAACACATTGATGATATTGTATATTATTGAAGATTGAATTTGTAGCATCAACAGTTTCATTTAAACCTAATTTTAAACTTGGCATACCTGATAAATAACTTTTACAGTTAATTTCACCTAAAATTTGATTAATGACAACTTTATGTATTTTGTGATTAAATTTAAATTTCAAGTTTTCAGTAAAATTGACAAATATTTCATTTTTGTTATAGAAAATACCTTTTGGTCTCCAAGATATTTTATTAACAGCTGAACGTGAAATCGATGAATTAATTTCAGTTTCAACTTGTTTCTCTACCCTATTAATTTCATCATTTACATGAGATTCATCATAATAATCTTCAGGTTTAATCATCAATTTGATAAAATCTTTCAAAACTGAGAATTCAGTCAATTGAGGAATTCCAAAATCCATACATTCATCAAATAATTCATACATTAAAATGTAGTTGTCACGTACAAGATCTGCTATTATATCATTTGCAGATGATTTTAATAATTTATAATGTTTGAAATAACTCAAAATTAATTCTGAAAGTTTGTCTAAAAATGCTATATGTGTGAATATATCTAAATCATTAAAAATTGGTGTTAATAAAATGATTTCCTTCTTCAAAAGGTAAACGAAATGAATGTTCTGATACGATATCACTGGTTGTCGAAGTGGATATGAAGCTTTGTACGCGGCTCGGAAACAGTTAAGTATATAAAAAGAGTCAAGATCATGCCTGTATTGTCTCTGAACTATAAGATTGAGGTCTCTGTCCAGGATATATATTGCACTGGACATGGGATTTGGTGAAATAACCAGTGTTTATAGGTATAAAAGGTTTTGGCCAAGATTGATAAAAGTTGGTACAGAGCGATTTCTGATGTATTCAATAATAATATCATGAGATCGAAACGTTTATTTACAGTTTTTTATTTAGTGGATAAATATAAATGACTAAGTTAGTTAGATTGAGTAGTATAGAACTTCAGAATGCTTTAAAAGTACTTCCACAATGGAAAAGTGTCATTAAAGATGGTCAAATGGATCATATTCGACGTAAATATCAATTCAAGACATTTGAGACATCTTGGGCATTCTTAACGAGAGTTGCAATGAAAGCTCATAGTATGGGGCATCATCCTACCATAATAAACAATTACAATATAGTAGAACTTGAATTAACAACACATGATGTTGGGGGTATTAGTGAACTTGATGTTAAAATGGCCAAATCATTGGATAAGGCTGCATTAGAAATGTCATGATTCTTATACAAATTATATAAAATTAATAGAGTAAATCTTATTTATACAACACCTTTCAGTTTCTTTTCAAACTTTTCGAATTCTGCTATTGCAATTTCCTCTTCAGGATCAAGAACTGCCTTAACAGCTTCAACTTCAGGAACGTAATGTTTTAACATACCTTCAATACCACCTTTTAAAGTATCTTCACTTAGTGAACAAGATTTACATGCACCACGAAGTTTTATATATACAGTACCAGTTGATTCATCGAATGATCTAAAATGAATATCCCCACCATCATCTTGTAATGCAGGTCTAATTCTTGTATTAATAAGTTCTTTAATTTCAAAGACAATATCATCATCGTTTTCATCCAGAGCATCTAAATCTCGTTGATGTTGTTCCATAAAATCTTTATTGAAGAATGGTTGTTTTTGTTTAGTAAAGGATGCAATATATTCTGTAATTTTCGGAGTAAGATTTTTCCAATTAAGTTCTGGATTATTTGATAAACTTTCATCAACTTTATTAACAGTAATAAAATCGGAGCCAATCATAACCGATCGTACTCCATTAATTTTGAAAAGTTGTGTTGCAAGTGGTGATTTTTCATTTGCTTCAGCTAATGATTCAATATCAATAGCTTGTGTTAAACCCTCTGGTAGAAATTTAGTGTCATTAGAGACAAATTTTAAAGCATTTTCCGATGGAGTAGTTGTTGTAGACAAATGGATTGCCCTACGTCCACTCAATAGTGTTCTTCTGATAATAGATTGCATCTCTCAGGTATATATATCGTTAAAGATGAGAGAAGAAAGAAGTTACAATAGTTCCAGTAGTTTAATAAAACAAAAAAGATCATGAATTAGTAATGCTTATATAAGAGGAAATCGGTTGGTTAAGAAATCTTATTATGCGACATCGGTTAAGGTCTTTTAAGCTTCTATATACTAAGAGTGACTTATAAAATTATCTATACAATCTCTGATACTGCATCTAATGACCCAATAACTGCATCTGGGATACCAACACCAGGTGCAAATGCTGTACCTCCAAGTGAGAGAAGATCTCCATAAATATTGGATGTCTCCTTTAATACTTGTTCTCTTCTCTCTTGAAATTCTGTATCGTATAATGGAATTGCATCTTGATGTGTAGTACATTCAATTGCAACTTCTGACAAATCAATATCAATACCTAATATACCATTAACTGTATCCTTAATAGCACTAGTAATGGCAGCAGGGGTAGATGGTTTCCCATTACGTGGAACTTGAAACATAAATGTCATCTTTGTACATTCTTCACTTATACCTTCACCCTCTTTTGATGATATACTCTTAGATAATTCATCAATAAGTTCCTTCGTTGGTTCTGTTTTACTATTACTATTCAAAATTGATGGAATCTCTCCATTCGGGAATAAAGGAACACTATGTTCTTCAATATCAGAATCAAATATAACACCTAATAATGGTACTTCCTTATATAAACATGCCTTCGGTACTAAAAATCCAAATCCAACAGCTTCCTTAATATGTGCCTTTTTGATAAGAATATTGGCAACTGTAATACTCGTATATGGGAATTGTGACAATAAATTGCCAACTCTATTATCTATCATATTAGAAAGTTCTAATGTTGGAATTGTACTTCTTATATGATCATATTTAATAGTTTCTCCACCTTTAACATTAACAACACCATCTGAACATATTTCATTGATATCACAACTAGTTTGAACTTTTACATTAGATGGTAATGTATCTCTTAAAGCATCAGTAACACCACTTAGCCCACTTTGAAATGCTAACATTGGGAATTTTTTCAATAATTTTGATAATGAGTCCATATCTAATTCACTACCACCAAATAATTTCAAATATTTATCAACAGTAGGGTGAGTTCCATCTACTGGTCTATCACGCTTAATCATACCTTTAACAATTGAACCATATTTCCTCTCAATATCGACTAATGTTGGGAAAACACAATTAATACTTAAATCATTTATATCAGCTGCATAGATACCATACAATAATCCACTTATACTCTCATTTGCCATATCTTTACCGAAATGTCTTTCAAAGAATCTGGCAACTGTCATTTTATTCAAATCTTCACCATCCTGTTTGAACAGAATATCTCTAATCATTCCCTTTATAATATGCATACCAGGTTCAGTTGAGATAAAATTCATTGATTGTGAAAATCCATTAATTATAGTACCATTACCACCACCTGGTACTGGAACTAATTTCCCAGTTATTCTACCACTACTTTCAGCAAATTTATCCTTACCAAGTAAATATTTCTTATTACCAGCACTTGCAATGGGTACACCACGTAATTCATTTAATTTACCCATTCTTTGTAATAAATCAGTTATAATTAAAGTACCAGGTGAAACACCACGTAAAGTTCTTGGACCTTTTTCCATTCTTAATGTTCTATTCAATTCATTGTTTAATTTAAGTTTATTAATTGTTGCAGATGTTGCTCTCTGTGTATTAATCCATCCACCAACACGATTATTCTTTTCTAATATGGTTATATTTAAATCCGGTCTAAGAGTACCTAAGAAATGTGCATATGATAAACCTGAAAGTCCTGCACCCAAAACTGCCACTTTACCATTCTTTGGTAGTACCATTGTATATATCTA
This sequence comes from Pichia cephalocereana, assembly GCA_030565065.1. NCBI lineage: Eukaryota > Fungi > Ascomycota > Pichiomycetes > Pichiales > Pichiaceae > Pichia > Pichia cephalocereana. Next base: position 141,275 of record JAJMAS010000004.1, on the reverse strand, counting down.
TAACTCTATTATCACACCTACCCTACTCTAATAACACAAACTAGAGACACTAATTAAAGATCAACCGGAGTATGCATGTGTAGTATTATTATATAAAATTTCACTTGTCACCCCATTAAAATGACATCTCGCTCTGCTCCTATTCGTTTATTATAATAAAGTTACTTATACGAGTGTTATACAGTATATTTCTATTAGTCTAATGTCTAATTATCTACTTTCTCATGTCGAGATATTCACGTTCTAGTTCCTTACCTGTAATGACAACATCTTCATCATTATTATGACGTAAAATCCATTGATCATCAACTTGCATTGTCTTCAAAATATTTAACATAATCAAATAATTGTTACGTAAAATTTTATCTCTCTCTGAACTTTCACCTGGTTTCAATTGACTATTGAAACGATATAATGATTCAACAGCTGCACGGAAATCACCTTCTTTAATACATAATGAATAACATGTACGATAATACTTCAATGCATTCTTAATATCACCTCTTGATTTCATAGTTTTCTCACCAAGATCATAAATTAATTCATAAACTGTGTCAAAATCTTCTGCATAATTGAATCTAACAATATCAGTTAATTTATTAATTTGGAAAAGTTTATAAATGAATGACCGTAATGCATTTAATCTATCTTGATGTAACATTTGTTTAATTGCTGTAAAACTAATATCAAATTCATTTAATTGTAATGATAAATTAAAGATTTTATAATAAATTAATTCCTCTAAATCTGTATCAACTTTGTTCTCCTTAATGATGTGTTTAGATGATTCAAGTGCTAATTTTAATGCATCTGCAAGTTTATCTCTTTTCTCAAATAAATGACTTAAATTAATAAAATATGAACTTTTAGAACTTACAAATATAGATTCAAGTTCCAACTTTAATTCTTGACTTAATATAATTTCCAAATATTTATTAAATATACCATTATGTGTATTATATGAAGTAATTGAATCAACTGCATTTGAAAACATTTCCCTCGCCTTCTCTGGCTTATTCTCATCATCATCAAAAGTAACTAAACCTCTTAATGCAGTCGAAAATTCAGTATCTGGTAAATATTTGAAAAATTCTTTTTCAATAATTGAATATTTTTTCTTGACAATTAATTCAGATATCACAAAATAAATGAATTTCTCATTTGATAATTGTTCATTTAATACAGTAATGATCATATTGATTGTATTATTTTTAACAAAAATTCTTCCATTATTGTTCAAGTTTATATATTTCAACAATAAATCTTCAGTTCTTAATAAGTTAACATTTTCAATTAAATCAATAGTTTTCAAACTTTGTAAATTAGTTGTAAATATATTTTCAATTGATTTATTATAATCAACAGTTAAAAGTATAAGTAATAAACCTGTAATTATAATTTTAGCAGATTTTGCGTTTAATAGAATTGACTTTTTAATTAATTTTTCACTTAATAAACTCATAGTACTACTATTATTTAGAGTATATTCATTAAATTCAGTATTGAATAGCATTGTTAAGAAATTTAATACATCACCAATATTATCAATACTACCCAGAGTTTGTAAAATATGTGTAACTTTTTCATTATTTGTTGTTTTAAAAATAAATTTTTCAAAAATTTCATTCATTAGTTTATCATGTGAACTTCTTGAATTAATCATGTAATTTTTGATTTTATAAATTAATTCACCTTCAAATGATGTTAAATAATCTAATGATAAATCAACAAGTTTAGACAATAAATCAATATTAACTTGATCTTTATATGGGAAATCAATAATTGATGAATATTTACCATTTCTATTAAATAATAACATTTCAAATGGTGTTGAATTTTTAATTATTGAGTAAGTTGAACCACCTTTGATGCATACTAAAAATGGATCTGAATGATTTGATAAACTATCAAATATAATTGATTGTGTTTTATAATACAGCTTTTCTTTAATATCTTGACAAACACTAACAAAATTTAACCAATTTTTTCTTAGAGTAAACCCATTATTTATAATTGATTCATTTGTAACAAATTTGAGTATTGTATCATCAATTGTATCAATATTGGTATCTACTTCAATATTATATATTTTAAGTGCCATTTGTAAAATATCCTTATTATATTCACCCATAATAAATTCAGTTGACTTTAAATTCAACTCATTATCATTTTCTGTAAAGTTTATTAAATCCATAAATTCTTTAGCCTTTATCTTTTGTTCATCATCTAAACCAATACAATCAAACCATTGAACATTATTATTAATATCATCCTTTTTAACAATACATTGTTTAATAAATGAAGTATTTGAATAACTCCAACAAATAGCATATTTAGTAAATTCCTTATTTGTTGTAACATCATAATTAAGTGGTATCCATTGTTCATTTTGTGAAGGGTGAGTGATTTTTGATAATAAATCTAATTCGATATCATTTCTTTCTGTAATTGACAAATCAAATGAAAATATATAAGTTTGATCCAATTTTAATAATAATGATAATAAATTATTTGAGTTTGAAGTTCCAATATATTTCAAGTAACCATTACATGAAGTTGGTGATAAAACTGAATGATGTAATATATCAGGTATATAATTATTAAGATCATATTGTTTAATAATTTGAGATGATGATAATGAATAAAAAGATAATTTTTTATCGAATGAAATAGTAACAAATATATCATTTGATAATTTTAACATATCAAAGATTGAATCAACTGTAACTGATTGATTTAAGAATTTTAATTCTTGAACTTGTTCTGAAGTACGGAAAAATTTATTTTTCAAATTTGATAAATATGAAACAGAGGTAAATGGAGTAACATCAAATGAAGAGGAAACGTTAAATCTTGATAATAATAATAAACCTCCATCAGTTGTTGAAACTATTGATTTATATTCATCAATAGTTAAAATTGATAGAGCTGATCTTTGATCAAATGAATAAGGCATTGAAATAGTACACCAATCATAAAAATTCCCATAATTCAAATCAGTTGAATTTTCAAATATTGAATAATTTAATCTTAAAGAAACGACTACTCCTAATTGTAATATTAAATCAATAACTATGGTTTGTTCATCTAATTCCATAATAGTAAAACATTCATGTAAACAATCAGCAGGTAATTTAAAAGAATATGAAATTAATTCATTACCAAAACCATTATTAAATTGTATTGGTTTAACAGTTAAAATTGATGAATTAGTATTACTATTATCGTTACTGTTATCATTACCAGATAATTCAAAGCTTATTATTGATATACCTGAATCATTAACTTTGTTTAATCTATGTAATTTAGCAAATGATGTCTTTTGAATGAATTTATTTGATTCGAATGATAACATATCATCTAAAGATAAACGAGCCCCTTTTAAGGCTTTACCAAGATTAGAAGGTAATGAAACACATTGCACATTGTCTAAGTTTCCCTCGATGGGTACTTCAGTGCAAATATATGGAGATCCACTCATTACTCCTTGTATAATCACTTAGCCAACACTCTTAAACGTGTAATATAGTTGTTGCAGTTAATATTGAGAAACCCTCTGTTTTTCATCAGAGGAAGTTCCCTCAAAATGGAAAAGGCGAGAAATTTGAAAATTTTTTATTTTCGTGGTATAAAAAGAGAAGGTTTCCCACTTTTTTCCAGTTTGTAGGCACTGGCTCAGCTATTTTCTCTCCTTTGGGTTTGTATTTTATTAGCGTAAGACACTGTTGATTGGCCAGTTGGTCAGTAATAGTGTGTTTTTTTTATTGTTTTGTTTTTGGATATAGATGATGATCACAACCGTAAATATTCAAACTAGAGTTTATGATTAACCCATGATCTTAGAATGTTGGCTGAAAATTTTATCCAAATTCCACATATTATTGACTTATTAAGATTATACAAGAAGAGTCTTGTTTGATTCTTATAACAGTTGCTTTTATTTTTATTTTTATTTTTACTTTGTCTTTTTTATTCTGATTTTCTGATTTTTTTACTTATAAATGATATTGATTATTAACTAAGCATGATGACTAAACAAAATATACAAATGGAATTACCGGCTGATATATTTATATAAATGCTGAGAAATTTTGGCTGCTTACTGAACACTTAGTTAATAATCATTATTTTATTTCAATAAAAGGTTGAGAGGAAGAAAGCCACAGAGGGAAATAGATATTATTGGTTTGGAATAGGGTCTTGGAAAGGGTTCTGATTACCATTTTTTCATATTATTGATTATTGATAATTTTACATGAGGAATTATAGCACTGGGCACTGATAGTACATGAAAGTGACAACGCTTTAATAATGGGCCTCAGAAACCCATCTTAACTGATTATAAAATTTATCATTATTAATAACAATTATTTTCTTTAAAAAACTATTTTTTTATTCTATTTTTATTGTTTTTTATTCTCAATTGATGATTTCTTTAGATGACGAGTCAGATGTGTTGCACAATGCTGATAACCTTTTTTTTATACCATTCATGCATTTCTGATGAGAATAATTAAAATAATATTATTACATTATATTACATTATAAATTCAACTAAAGATAAAATATTAATTATTTCAGGTGAAAATTTTCATTTTATTCATTAAAATTTATTACCAACAAACAATTCAAAATGGTTTTCTATTAATATTTTTCCCATATGATGAATTTGAAAATAAAAAGACAAGCATATGTCTGAAATTTCTTTAAAGAAGACACGTTTTTTCGAGTCTGATGGTGATTCTTTTTCTTTTGAGTTTTTTTTTCTATTCTTTTTATTATTATTATTATTCGTTATATGATGATTTGCACAATCACGACGGTCAACTGCAATCTCACTTTTGTTAAGAGAGATTTTTGATGATAAACCGGCTTTGACGAGCCGTGCTGCTGAAAACGAATATTAATTGTAATCCTTTATTTTAGTTGCATTTTGTTTTTTTGTTTTCAGGTGAAAAAAGGAATTAAAATGTAATGTGCATGTAGTTTATTATTATTATATTAAATGTGATGATACTTTAACCTAGTTTTGGAGCACTTTGTGTGATGATAAGCCAAAACTAAATTCGATTTGCATGTCAGTCTGATTTAATATTATTATTGTAGATTGTAGAATATTTTATTTTATTTATTACTATACATTTGGTAAATTAATATTATAATTACTTTCAAGTATACTATAATATTTGTAAAAAGTATCATTCTTTGTTGTTGCAACAGTTTTAAATCTGAAAATTAAATTTTCAATTTTATTTAATAATTCTTTATCAATTATGAAATTCTTTAAAACTGATTTATCAAAATTTGATGAATTTGTAGTTGAATTATTAAGGTTTAAATAATTCTCCCTTAAATAGTTTAAAATTGTTAATGAAGATATTAGTACATTAGTTGCAAAGAAAACTGTTAAATGAATTTGATCACTTAAGAATGCAAAATATGAATCATCATTAACTGTATTAATTAAATTAATAATTGATAAACTATGAGTTTTCAAATTATCTAAATCATTTAAATTTAAATCATTTAAAATTTCCATATTAAAAGTATTATTTTTAATAATTTTACAAATTGAATTTAAATCAATTTTGGAGTGTTTTAATTTAATTAAAATTTCAACAAAATGATAATCAATTTCAACAAATTGATTTGATGGTTGACCAAATGTACAATTCCATTTATCTAACCAAATTTTAATACTTTTAATTGTATCACTATATGTGTTTAAATTATTATTTGTTTGATTATCATTAAGTAATAAATATCTGTATGCAATTAAATAAATATGAATTTCTGCAATTATTCTAAAATCAAAATTTGTTGAACTTGAAATATCTGAAACTTCCCTTGGTTTTAATTTTTCAATTGAAATCCATGATTTTTTACCATATAACAAACAATAAGCTAAATGAATTAGTACTAAAGTATTCCAAATTCTATGTAATGTAAGTAAATTAAATTCATCATCATCATCTTCATTATCATCATCTTCACTGCCGTTTTCGTAATCGTTATCGTAACCATTATCATAAACATGGTTATCCACACTATTAGTTGTATTACTATCATTTGTTAATGAATAATCATTTTCATTATTTGAATGATTATTATTAATTTTCCATAAATTTTCAATTTGTTTACCATACATTTGATCTAAAAACCCAATTGAATTAATTTTTTCAAAAATAATTAATCCAATACCTGATAAATTCCAACCATCTAATAATAAATTTGGTAATTTATTATTTTCATTAATTGATGAATCACTTAAAATAATTGAATAAGCACTTAAAATAATTAAACATTGTAATTCCTCTAATCCATAAGAATTAAGTGAATTTAATAAATATATCTCTCTTTTAATGATGGATAATAATTTATACCAAACTTTATTTTTCAATAGGGGATCACCATATTTTAAACTTAATAGACAACTAATTGTTAATAATAATGGACATCTTTTCCTTAATCTTTTAATTAAATTTTTAGTTGATTTAAGTGAAGGAAATGAAAGCCAACGACCATATCTATCACGAAAAATATTAATTAAATTAATTGATTGATTAAGAGTTAAAATTTTAGAATTTATAATATCTTCAAATTTTGGTTTAAATAAATGTAATGGATTTAATTGTTGCTTTATTGATATTGGTAATTGAAATGAAGTATTAGAATTTATATTAATTGAATTAAGATAATTAATTGGTGATAATGAATAACTTTGTATGGGTAAATTAGTAAAATTAACTGGATCATTACAAATAGGTAATAAATCAATTGGATTAAGGGAATTTATTGAAGAATTATGAGATAATGGTTTTGAATGGATGATGGTGGTATTATTATTTGAAGATAGGGGAGGAGATTGTTGATTAATTATATTAAAATTATTATTATTTGAAAGGATGTTTAGAATTGATTTAACATTATTATTAATTATATCTAATTTAGTTACATCAATTGAAGATATTGGAGGTGTATAAGATGAAAGAAGTGGTAATGATGAAGAATCTGAAGGTTTTAAAGGTATTGGAGAATGTGATAATGAATGATTTCTTGAATTATTGTATATCGATGGTAAATATAAAGGATTTGTAATGTTATTTGAATTATTGAAGGAATTATTTATATTTGTATTAAGATTAAGATCATTTGAAAGTGAACAATGTAAATTTAATGAAGTACAACGTAAACAAGAAATTGATATTGAATCATTTTGATTATTATTTCTTAAACAACGAGTTTTCTGTTGTCTACATAAATCACAAGCTTTTGAAGTTCTTGTATGAGGACGTCTTTTCTTCTTAATTGAATTATCCATTGAATAATAAAAAAGGGCACAAATAAATGGTTATAAAATTTGACAAGATAAAATCGCGAAATAATTATCAACATTCATAAAAATAATAATAATAATAAAAATGGATTACGTAATATAGTATAGTAGATTAAATGTTTTATAATGTTTTATAATGTTTTATAATAAAGTGTATGTATAATAATGATATATAAGAATGATTGATTGATTTAGTTAAATAGAATAAATAAATATAGTTATTAAATAATTAGAGATAATCTATTTTTGAGCTTTAATACCAAAACCTGCTCTAACAGCGAAATAAAGGGAAGCACCTAAAGAGATACCGAAAGCAGCAAAATAAGGAATTAAAACTAAATTTGCATTTGGATGAGCTCTCCAAAGTGGTTTAGTTGTAGTTTGATAAAATTTTTGTAATTCAATAATTCTTTGTGGATTAGCCATTGTGATTGTTTAATTGGAATGGAATATATAAGATATCAAGATAAGATCAAGACAAATTTAAGTTAATAAATCATATATGTGTGTTATGTAATTGAAAACTTAACTTAGGAAACTAAAAAAAAATCAATCCACTATTTATTATTTATAGTGGAGAGTTTTTAACCAATTAAATTTCAAGAAAAATTTAATTTTTATTTGTTTGGTGGTGTACTAATGTTTTTTTTGTATTATTACGTAATGCAGTCGCGTCTATTTTAATATTACATAATCATTTGATAATATACAGATCGATAGATATAGAGATATAAATATAGAGATAAACAGTGAATTAAAGGTAAAATATAGAGTAGTAACAGTAATTAAGATTTATAATAGTAATAAACCACTAGATTAAGCCCACATTGAATCAAGTTTATTATTATTAGATTTATTATTATCTTTCTTAGTAGATTTACTATTATCATAACTAAAATGTGAATGTTTTGTTTTATTCTTAGGAGTATGTTCTTCTCTTGATTCTTCTTCATCTTCTTTTTTAATAACATTTCCATTACCATCCCATTCAAGTCTATCTCTAAGTTTTTGTTGTCGATAATATTCTCTACTTTCCTCTATCTTAGTATGTGTACTATGTTTATTGCTATGTTCTTTCTCTTTCTCTTCTTCGTCTTCTGCATTTTCCCATATTGACTTAATCTCACTATGTTTCTTATTAGTAGTAGTTTTAGTATGGTTATTATGATTATAGTGATTATTATGATTATTATGATGATGATACTCCCTTCTTTTATTATCTCTCTTTGGACTAGTATAATGATTAACCCTATCTTCTGCATATTCTTCCTCATCATACACATCATCATTAATTTCAACTTCTGGTTTCCATCCTGCAACTGACATTAATTTAGCCATATCTTTTGCTAATTGTTCTTCATAACTTAATTTACCTTCTTTCTTTTTAGTTTCTTTCTTTTCATTATCTCTCATTGATCTTGGTTTACTCGGTATTTCCCTAATATTAATCTTGTTCTGCATATTATTATCAACTACTTTCTTTACTAATTTCTTACGTAAATCAACAACCTTATTCTTATTATTATTCCTACTAGTATCCTTTTTTCCATCCTTCTTTTCATTAATCATTTCAGAAATATCAAATTCTTCATCAATCCAACTATCTTCATCATCATCAGGTCCATCATCCCATGTTAGTACACTACCTTTACTACTCATTGCTATTATATAATAATAATATTAATAATAATAATAAAGACCTCTTCTCTCCTTAACTTAAAGTAATGTGAAAAGTTCGCTGATAATATAATTTTATTAACATGAATGTTAATGATCTTAAAGAATCTAACATCAATTAATCACAATTTCTTTATTAAACAATGCTTTCATTATTTAAATCATCCAATAGATTAATACGATATAATCAATTAAGATTATTCTCCTATTCTCCTTATTTATTCAATAATAATAATAATCATAAAAATATTAACGATAATACCCCATCTAATACGAAAAATCGTCTAAATATTCCACCTTCATTCCGTTCTTCAAGACCTTTAAAAAATCAACTATCACAATCAGAAATTGAAAAAATCAAAAACAGTAGTAATAACAATCCAAATAATATAACACCAATAACTTATAAAAAACCATGGTGGATACCATTTTTGAAAATTGCAGTTGTTTTATTACCTTGTTTAATATTTACTTCAGGTTATATTATTTATGAAACAATTAATAATAGAACCGTGTTTTTCCCATTCAAAATTAACTCAATTATACCATTAAATGAGTTAAAAGGTTTTGAAAATATTGATATTGAATTATTAAAATCAACTTCAAAAGATATTTTATTACGTAGATTAAATATGAATCATGAAATTAAAGAATTTATTGGATTACCAGTTAGTCTTGGAGAATTTGAAAGTTTTGATATTTCAATTAAATTTAATAAATTATCAGTTGAAGGTATTGAATTAGATTTTAGGAAAAATTGGTTAAAACCTTTAATTAATTATCGTAAAATTGATTCACCTCAATTACCTTCAAATATAAATAAATATATTCAACCATTAAAGGAGAGAATTACTGGTGATATCGATGAAGATCCTGAACAAGATTCAGTTTTCCTTAAAGAAGTTGATTATAAATTAATTATTAGAGGTACAATTCCAATTATTAATGAAAAAATACATAGAATTGAACCAGGTACAGGTAAAATTACATTTGATGCAGAAGTTGAATTAGATCATACAAAATTAATGAAAATTGTTTCAGCTTTATTACATTTTAAGAATAAAAATGGTACAGGTAGTGGTGGTACACTTGAAAAATTATGGTAGTATATAGCTATAGCATATAAGTAATAATATATCCTTTTTTTATAAATTTATTAATGAAATCGTATAACGAATAGTTATTAACAAATGTTCAAATGTGTAGTAAGGTATATTTCAACAACTAGAATAACACATATAGAATCTACACCAAGTGAAACAATTTCTTCAATTGTTTCAAAATTTCCAACTACAGTTAAAAGAATAAGTCCTAAATCAAAATCACCAATTTATCAATATAAGGATGGATATCAATATGTTACACCTTATAAAAGGTTAATGTATAATAATGTTTCATTGAAAGGGATTCCACAACAACTTACAGTATTACAGTATTTAAATAAGATATTTATTGGTAGAAATGAAACTTTTTTCAAAGATCAAATATTGAATAATGAATTATGGATTTATCGTCCATTAAAAGGCATTAAGAATGTTAAGGGTAAAGATTTCTCTAAACATCAAAAGATTAAAGGTACAACTCTATTGACAACTAAGATTAAAACTAATGATATAATTGCAAATTTTGCATGTATTCATGAATTAAAGGTACCAATATTTAACCTGAATGATAAAGAGAATATAATATTTGAAGATAATAATTTATTAGTTATAAATAAACCTGTCGGTATACCAATTCATCCATCAGGTATGGCATATAATTACAATTCAATTGAATATATGGTTACTAAACAATATTTACAAACGGATAAAATTTGGATAATTCATAGACTTGATAAAGATACTTCAGGTGTTTTAATATTAGCTAAAAATTCAAAAACTTGTTCAAAATATAATAAATTAATTGAAAATAGGAAAGGTTTAACAAAACAATACCTTGCATTAGTTGAAGGTAATTTTGGTGATGAAATACGTATTGAAACAAATCCAGTGATTGAAATTGATCTATCAAAACCATTCAATAAAGGTGTTGGTAAAGAATTCGATGCAAAGACGATATTTAGAAATGTTCATTATGATTCAAATTTAAATACTTCATTGGTTTCATGTTTCCTTAGAAATGGACGTAAACATCAAGTTAGACAACATTTGAAAAATTTAGGATTTCCAATAATAAATGATCCATTATATGGTAAGGATAAAATCTTATCAATGCCAATTTATTCACCACCTAATAGAGAAGAATTTCAAAGATTAAGAGAATTATATGAGAAACAATTAAGTGAAAGAGTTGATAATTGGGAAATGGAAAGTGTTTGTACAAATTGTTCTCATGTAACTTATAATAATCAACTTAAAGTTGAAGATAATTACATGAGATTATTTTCATTTCATTATTCATATAAGGATGAATCTGATGATAGTAATAATTGGTCAATTACAGCACCAATACCGCCATGGGGTAAGAGTATATTACCAGAAGGTAAAGTTGATTCATTGATGAAAGATCATCAACTCCCTAAAGAGTATAACGCGTAGTAGATTTATTAGGATGAAATTTTTCAAATTTGTAATATTATCATGAAATTAATTTATACTACTTTCTTTTTAATCAATGAACTTTAATAATAACATAAATGAAGTATCTGATCCAAGTGATTGGGATAATTGTAAATTACCAAGTTTAAGTAATTTAGATTCATTTTTAAGATGTCAAATTTGTAAAGATTTTTTAAATGCACCAGTTTTAACAAATTGTGGACATGTATTTTGTTCAATTTGTATTAGAAGGACAATTTCAAATTCAAATAAATGCCCACTTTGCTTAGAGGAGACTTATGAAAGTAGTTTAAGGAAAGTACTTATATTGGATAATATTGTTAAATGGTTTAATAATAATAGAAATGATTTATTGAAATATTTATCAATTGATTTAGTAAATGATTCACAAAATGATTCATCATCTGATATTTCAATTATTGAAAAAGAGGATAATGATATAAAAGATAAGGATAATGATAATAATCTTGTTGAATGTCCAATATGTGGTGTTTTCATGACACCTGATGAAATTCAAGGTAAACATATTGATCAATGTTTGAAAAATTCTAATGGGAGTACTAATGGAAATACTAAAAGAACAACTACACGATCGTTTTTCAAAAGTAGTGGTAGTAATGAATCTACAACCGCTAAGAACACTAATAAAAGACAAATTAATATACAATTACAACCTGATTCGATCAAAAGAAAACAGAGGATACCCAATTTAGATACATCAATTTCAACAAATAAATTAAAGGAAAAATTAAGTTATTATAGATTACCAATTAATGGTAAAAGAAATGAATTAGAACAAAGAATGAAGGAATTTATTAATTTATACAATGCAAATCTTGATTCAATTAATCCAGTAAGTGATAATTTATTGATTTCTAAATTAAAAAAATGGGAAAGTTTAATAAATAATAATAGTCATACTCATAATAACAACGTTCATAGTGATACAAATAGTAATAATTCATCAGCTAATTCTTCACCACCTATAACATTTGATGAAGAAACAATTAAAAGACATCAAAATGAACATAAATCTTGGAATAAAAAGAATAAATCACATTATGAAGATTTAATTAAAATGGCAAGGATGAATATGCAAAAGCAGAAAAATAAACAGTTAATGAATAATGAAGACAATAATAAGAAAGGTCAAGTTGATGATGATGAATTATCTGATATTGATACAGAACTTATAACATGAACTTATTCTATTTCAGATACACTGGGTCATAAACTTCTGAATCTTCTAATAAACAATATTTACTTTCAATTAATTTTAAATCTGGTATATATGGTTTACCATTAATTAATTTACTTGTATATTTATCATTTTTCATAATTTCATAACTTAATTTTAATACTTTTGCAACTGTATTAATTGTTTTACATAATGAAATTTGTAAATTTTTATCAGTTTTAATAAATTCATCTGTTAAAATACCTAAAAATAAATCTCCACTACCTGAAAATATTGCATCAACTTGTTCAACTTTATAATAAAATACTTTACCATTACTTGTACCAACACAATACATTACATTATCAATAATAACTGATGTTATAACAACATTTTTAACTTTTGTATACTTTGCACAAAATACGTCCAAAGCTTTTAACATTGATTCCCATGAATTAATTGTAATTCCACTTAATAATTCCATTTCAAATTGATTTGGTGTTAATAAGTCAATTATAACTTCATCCTTAGTTAATAGTTTAATATACAATTCAACAATTTCATTTGAAACATAAATTTTACCATTATCACCCATAATTGGATCAATTATAATACATGAATTTTTAAAACTTTTATTTAATAAAACATCATTCCAAATAGTTTGTAAATTATCTGAACTTGCAATATAACCAATAATTATAACTTGATAATTATTATCTAATTCTAAATCTCTTAATCCTGATATTAAATCTTTTATTAACTTTGGTTCAACTTTAACACCAGTAAATTGTCCATGTCCTGGATGGGCTGATAAATTGGTTGTATAAATACAATCAATATTCCAATTTCTTAAATTTAATGGGAATTGTAATGCATCATTACCAACACTACCATGAACAACATGTGATGATATTGATAGTATGTTACCTGCAGGTTTTATTCCATCAAGTAATTCGTTCATTGGATGAAAAATGAAGAAAAAGTGGAATATCCTAAAGTGGATACGATCGGTTGCTTATCGGTGACTAATTTATCATTCATTTCATTTGTCATTTCATAAAATTATATCATTATCAAAAGGATATACACATTAACTAGGGTTTAAAACATAAAGAAAAGAGAGTAAAAGTAAAGTAAAGTAAAGATAGAAAAGTAATCATCATTCCATACCTAATGAAAGACCCTTTGATTGTCTATTATGAGCAAGAGCTGCAATTATAGCTGCACCAACACCTGAACCATCTAAAGATTTAACAATTTTAATTGGATGTTCTTCATATGGCATATCAGCTGGCCAATCAAAAGTTTCAGCAAGTGCATCAGCTGCTCTTTCTGGGAATTTAGTATATTTAAGATACAGTGAACCATCAGCAGCAACATCAAAATTAGTATAATTTCTTTTCTTTGCAGCAGCTGAAATACCACAAGTTGATAATCTTGCAGCTCTTGTACCAATAAATTCTGATGCTTTTCTTGCAAAATAACAATCTTCAAATGATGCATTTTCAATTTTGAAAACATCATTAAATAATTTTTTACAAGTTAATAAATCATCGGATTCATCACTTTCTAAGAATGATGGGAATGAAGCATCAATTGAATGATCAGTTTCTAAAATTTTAACTGATTCATTTGTAATATTTTGGAAAATAATTCCTTTCTTATAATAATCTAATAAAACTAATCTTAATAAATCACCAAGATAAAAACCTGCAGTTGCCTTTTCAAAAGTTTGTTGACCAGGTCTTGGAGATGTTTTATCAATAATTAAATCATATTTAGTACGTGGTATAACTTTATGTGCATTATCAAATGAACCATATTCACAATTAATTAACATTAATGAATCTTCTGGTATATCATTTGGAATTAAACCTTTAAATTTTGTAATATTTTTAACAATTTCATAATATGATCCATTAACACCAGTACCGAAAATACAACCCATTTCAGTTTTTGGATTAACATATCTTGAAGCAACTAATGCACCACAAGTATCATTAATTAATGCAACAACTTTAATTGGTAAATTACGTTTAATAATTTTTTCCATTAATAATGGAACAACATCTTCACCTTCAACACCAGGAATATCGAAACCTTTGGTCCATCTTTGTAAAACACCTGAATCAATACGTTTTTGACTTGCAGGATAAGAAAAGGTAAAACCTAATGGGAAAACTTTATTTTCAGGTATACCACTTGGATGTTTATCAATAAGGAATTTTTCTAAACATTCAGCTAAAAAGTCAAATAATTCATTTCTATCATTAGTTGTTCTCATATTTGAAGGTAATTTATAAAAACCTTGATCTGTCTCTAATTTACCATTACCTAATAAATGAACCATAACAACTCTTAAATTTGTACCACCAAAATCTAATGCTAAATAATCACCAGTTTCATTACCTGTTGGATATTCCATAACCCATTGTAAATTCATTGGAATACCTAATGGATCTGATCCATCAACTAAACCACGATTTAATTCTTCAACAAAATAATCAATAATTTTTAAAAGTGTTTCCTTTGAAACAGTAAATTCATTCTCTAATTCCTTTAATGAATTAGTTACTTCGTTACTTAATGTCATGTCTAATATATATAATATAGTATATTCTTTGTTATCTAATACTTAATAGTAATAATATAAAAGATTCTAAGAAAGAAAAAAAAGAAAAAAACCTATTTATAAACAATTTTAAAAGAAAACCATCAGCAAACATACGGCAAACTGTCTTCCTTTTATACCAGCCAACCAGAAACTGAAAAAAAAATGGAGAAACTGGAGAAACTGGAAAAACTGGAAAAATCTCATGACATCCTATTGTTAGAAAACCTTATTGTTTTGTGGGGAGATTATGTCATTTTCTTAATTTTTCTCAATTTTCCATCTGATTCTCCATTTTTAGCACCGTGGAGACGGAAAAATTGGGGATTTCTATTGTATTAGTTATTCCGGGGAAAGGCATTAGTATTTCTATTTTGGAATATAACCACCATCAACACACATTTTATAAAACTTTGATTCTTCATTTGATAAAAGATTTGCTGGACTATCAAATTCTGCAATTTCTCCCCTATCAAGAACTAATATACGATCATTATCTAATATTGTATTTAATCTATGTGCAATTGTAATAATTGTTAAATGATTACATTTTTCTCTAATTGTTCTTTGAATAACACTATCAGTCTCAGAATCAATACTTGATGTTGCTTCATCTAGGATAAGTATCTTACTTTGCTTTCCATTATTATTATTACTACTTGGTTGTGTCTTAAGTAAAACTCTTGCAAGACAAATTAATTGTCTTTGTCCAACTGATAAATTACTACCACTTTCACTAATTAAACAATTTAATGGTTCATTTTGTAAATTTTGTTCAATTGACATACTTTCAATATGTTTATCTAATTTTGACATTTTCAATGATTCCCAAATTTCTTCATCATTATATTCATTTAATGGATCTAAATTATATCTAATTGTACCTTCAATACATTGTGCATCTTGTGGTATAATTGATAAATTACTTCTTAAATCAAATAATCTTAAATTATTGGTATTAATTCCATCAATTTCAATAAATCCTTCAATTGGTTCTAATAATCTAAAAATTGATAAAACTAATGATGATTTACCTGCTCCCGTTCTACCAACAATTCCAATTTTTTCCCTTGAATTAATTGAAAATGTTAAATTTTTCAAAACTGGTTCAAGATTCTCTCTATATTTAGTTGAATAATTATTAAATTTAATT
This sequence comes from Pichia cephalocereana, assembly GCA_030565065.1. Taxonomy (NCBI): domain Eukaryota; kingdom Fungi; phylum Ascomycota; class Pichiomycetes; order Pichiales; family Pichiaceae; genus Pichia; species Pichia cephalocereana. The sequence continues at coordinate 124,760 of JAJMAS010000004.1, read as the reverse complement.
TCTCCATTATTTGGCCAATTTATTTCAGGTTTAATTAATTTATCTTCAATTAATGTTTCATTAATTTCAGGTTCCAAGTTACAATATTCAAATATACGTTCACAACAAATTACATCACTCTCAATTTCAACTGATCTTCTAACAATAAAACTTAAACTTGATGTAACTCTCATTGAATAACTCATAATTAAACCAATTAATCCTGCACTCATTCTATTATCAATTGAATTTAATGATGTTAATGCTAATAATGATGTTGATAATGTAATAATTGATCCAATAAATTGTAATCTAGTTGATAACCATCTATTTGTTGATTTATAACAGTATGATGAAATCAAATTATTATCAATATTTGCAGAATTTAAAAATGAAAATCTTTTACTTTGTCCATATGCTCTAATTGTTTCACTACCATTAATTGATTCTTGAATTAATGCAAAAATTGGACTTTTACTTATACTCATAATTCTCTTTAAATCTCTAATTGTTGTAATATAATATTGTTGATAATAATTATAAATAAATAATAATCCAATTATAATTATAATGAAAATTGGCATATTATATCCAATTATAATCATTGTTAATAATGTTTTAATACATGATCCAAATAATGCAGAGAAAACTCTTGGTAATGCACTATCAATTTTACTCATATCTTGACTAAATCTATTAATTATACGACCTAATGGTGTTGTCTCAAAAAACATAATTGGTGATTTAATAACTGCCTTTGCCATGTCATAATGAATTTTCTTTGATGCACGAATTGAACATAATGTCCACATACACATTGCTCTAATTAATGTAAAAAATCCTGATCCAATACCTAATAATGCATAAATTCCAACATATTTGAAAATATCAGTATTTGAACCTTCTTTAATATTATGTTCTGACCAATACATTAACCAATAATTACTTGCAACTGACATACCAACAGTAATTGCAACTAATGATAATGTAATGAAAATACCTGAATATGTACATGCTTTAGCATAATTTTTAAATGTTGACCATTTAACTTTACCCTTTTCTTTCTTTTCTTCAGTTTGATTCATTTTTCTATCAATATCATTATTAAAATTTAATTGTTTAAATGATGCAATACTTGCAGCTTTCAGTGTATATTCATCACTACTGTTATTTTCTTCTATATTTTTGTTAGCAAATCTGATTAATTCTTCACCAGTTGTTTCATCAAGGTTAACACCTAATGCACCAACACTTTCATATTCTCCTTCAATTAAATTATCACCTTGATTACTGTCAACAGAATTATGTTCATTTGTTTCAATAATAGTTGGTTGATCACTTTCAATTTCAGTTTCATTTTCATCATTTTTAATACCATACTCATTGATTAATTTGAATAAATTAGAATTAATATTACTATTAATTTCATCTAATGTACCAGATTCAGAAATTGTGTTATTTTCTAAAAGATAAATTTTTGATGATTGATTTAAAACTTTCATTGAATTAGTTGATAAAATTCTTGTCTTTGATTTTAAAATACCATTTTTACCTAAAACTTCATTAATAATTTTTTGTCCAACATGAGCATCAACTGCACTTAAAATATCATCAAATAAATAAACATCACATCTTGAATAAATTGATCTAGCTAATGATAATCTTGCCTTTTGACCACCTGATAAACTAATACCTTTTTCCCCAACTAAAGTTTCATCACCATCAGGTAAAATTTCTAAATCTGGTAATAATTGACAAACTTTAATTGTCTTTTGATAAAAATTTTCATCATATTTATAACCAAATAAAATATTATCTTTAAAAGTTGCATTAATAATCCAAGGAATTTGTGAACAATAAGCAATTGAACCATGTAATTTTATTGAATTTTTTAAATTATTTGATGATGGAATTGTTGGTAATTCACCTAATAAACATTTTAATAAAGTTGATTTACCTGAACCAACTTTACCCAATATACAAGTTAATTCACCCTTTTTAGCAGTAAAATTAATATCCTTTAAGGCAGGTGATAATGTACCTTCAATTTGTTCCTCAATTGATGAAAGATTGGTAGATTTAATAGGATTTGACCAAAGGAAAGTTGAGTTTTCAATTTCAACTGATATATCACCAATTTTGGAAACAGGTGGTAATTTAGTTATAATTTTGGAATCAATTTCATTTGCTCTTAAGAATGATAAAATTCTATTTAATGAAACATTACATTCAATTAAAGCAGTAATTAATGAAGGAATTGCGAAAATTGGATCAGATAATAAATCAAATAATGAAAGTGCAGGGAAAACAATTTCAGGAGATAATGGAATATCTGAGATAATTGCAAAAGTTGCAAAAGTTGAACAAGAAACAAAGAATGGAACACAAGTCCAAGCAAAATTAATACCAGCAGATAAAATACCAATTTTATTTAAATTTTTTAATTCATTATCATCTCTTAAAACTTTTAATTTATTTAACATTGGATCTTCCCAAGCGTATAATTTAATTGATTTAATATTTTGTAAAATTTCAGTTACAAAACTTGTTCTTTTATCCTTTAATTTCATTTGTTGTTTATGATAACTTCTTAAAGATTTAACTAATATAGTATTTAAAGGTATCATTATAGCCATTGTAATTATACCAACAAAAGTTGATTTACCCAATAACCAATAAAGAGACCATAGACAGAGAATTAATCTAGTTGGAGCACTGACCATTGTTTGAACATAAGAAGTTAATGATTCAATTCTTGTTATATCAACAGACATATGATTAATTATATCACCAGTTGATCTATTATTTCTTTCCTCTGGAGATAATTTCATTGCTTTATTAAAAATTAAAGACATTAAAGCAGATTTACAACCTTGAGCAACTTGAACTGTTAAAATTGTATATTGATTGTAAAAGGCTGTACTTAATAAATTTGATAAAAACATTAAAAATGAGATTGTTAAACCTTTTATAATTAAAGGATTTGAATCATTTTTTATATTGAAAAATTGAATTAATTTTCTTAATAATTGAGGTTGAATAAATGATACAATTGATTCTAACATATCAAATGTTAAAGCAGATAAAACACCTAAACCAAAAGTTTTAGTTAAAGGTTTTAAAAGAGATGGGGAAGTTGGGTTTAAGGAATATTCTAAATTCCAATTTTTCTCTAATATGGGAGCAGAATATTGAGTTGTAATAATTTTTGGAGGTAAAGGTAAATCAGATTGTTCCAAACCACCATTTTGATAAGCTAATTGTAACAGTTTATTCATCCAAGAAAAAGTTAATTTTGAAATAATATCAGGTTCTGATAAATAAGCAATATTATCTTCATTATCTATGTATATTTCTTTATTTGGTTTATAATAATAATATTCTAATGAAAAAATTGCAAAACTTGTTAATAATAATGAAACTAAGAGAAATAATCCAAATGATGATTGATTTTGAATAATTTTATGATTTTCAGATGCAAATAATTGTTGAATTATAACAGTTAATAATAAACCTGATTGTAAAGGCCAATAAAATAATAAAGTCCCTGATGATACGATTGATTTTGACATTTCAATCAAATGTAATGGTAGTATAACTAAAGTTAAATGAATTAATGTAAAGATATACATTAATAATTGAAACTTATTATTTGAATCAAAGGCATTTGAAATAAATATTATTCTAAACAATAAAGCATTTAATAAAATAAGTGAAATTTTCAAATATTGATGTAAAGATTCCGATATTAAATGACCTGAAGTTGGAGTGAATTTTAAATATTTAATTAACTGAAATAAACCAGTTATACCAGTTGATAATGATAGAATACCAAACAGCAGGGATATAAAACAAGGAGATAAAGCATTTGAATTTGGTGATATTAAAGGATTGAATAGTATAGGTGATGGACATAAGTTATTTGATAATGGTTGATATATTATTGAAGACATATTTGAAGATATATTATGCAAAGTAGATTGATTTGATAAAGAAAGATAGATATTCCAAGGAATATGAATATAATCTTCCTGTAGCATTGTTATTATAATATCTTATCAGTTAATAGGGCAATTTGATTATAATAATTATAAGAATAAAGTCTTGTTCCATAATGTTACATGCCCTAATAACAAGGCACGTGTAAATTTTTCATTAAAAATTATTTTATAAAATAAAATATCCCATTCGCACTTCCACTGTTAGTAGTAGTGGCTCATCTTAATGGAGTATTTATATTCTATTCGTTTGGTATAATGTATTGGTATTGATATTGATATTAGTTATATTGACAGTATTCTCAATGATTGAATAAAATACAAACACATACTTAATTGAATTAATATCTATAATATAATAGTAATTATCTAATGAATTAATTGATTATCATCTTAACTGCATCATATATTAACAATTTCCACAGAGACACTGATAAAATAAGTAAGGTTATTACTACATTATAAATAATCACTATTGTACCATATATTCATTACAACTACTATCACTTATACAATTCTAAAAAGAAGAACAATTATTACAAACGATGAAGAATAAGAGTGGTATATTACAAATCAATTAAATCTGAGCCTCCTCCATTTAATAATTTAATTACTAACCATTTCCCAAAAGAGTAACTTAGCCGAGGATTACTTAATAAAAGCCACAGTACCAGGCCCTAAATAATTAATCAATTAATGGTATAAAAACACTCCGATATCTTCTTAAATTGTTAAAATTTTAGCATTACATTCTTCTTTTATTAAACAAAATAAATATATTAAAATGACTATTGAAATTGGTTCAATTATTCCATCAGAAATCCCATTATTTCATTTACCACCTGCAATTGATGGTGCTTGTTCATTTGCACCTGAAAAAATTAATTTAAATAAAATTGAAAAACCTTTTGTAATTGTGGTTGTACCTGGTGCTTTCACTCCAACTTGTTCAGAAAGACATATACCTGCTTACCTTACTACAAGTTCAATTAATTTATTAAAAGAAAAAGGTATTAAACAAGTTTTAATTTTATCAGTTGATAGTCCTTTCATTACAAGAGCTTGGGGTGATTCATTAGTTGGTGATAAGAAAGAAATTAAAGATGAATTGAATAATGGTTATATTAAATTTGTTAGTGATGCAGGTGCTGAATGGTTATCAAATTTAGGTTTAGTTGGTGAACCAAATGATGTTTTCGCAAAAAATGGTTTACGTGGTTTAAGAAGTGCTATAATTGTTAATAAAGATGGTAAAATTGATTATTTAGGTATTGATAAAGAAAGAGGTGTTGTTGAAAAATCTGGTATTGAAGGTGTTTTAAAAGCACTTAATTAAATTATATATATAATGATTATATAATATGATAATATAAAAACTATTTATTTTTCCTTACTATCCTTAACTTTATCAATATTTTGTAATTTTTGTAAAAGTTCAATTTGATGTTGATATTGTCTATTTGAATTCCAATTATCTGCTTTATCTAAATTTTCATTACAAAATTTAATAATTTTATTAATCATATCTAATGATTCTTGAGCTAAAATTAATACTTTACCACTTGAATCATTCATAATTTGATTTTTAAAATTTTTTTTAAACCATTGTTTAACTAAAATTTTATTTCTATCAATTGAAATTCCTTGTCTTTGACGATATTTAATTAAACTATCCATTATTCTTTTACTAATTGATGGTTTCCTATTTCTTTTAAAAATTGTACTATTATTAACAACAATTTTCTCAATTTGTTCATCTTCCTTATTGTTATTATTCTCATCAACTATATTCTCATTAGAATCTTCAAATTCTTCTTCATCATCGTCAGAATTATCATCACTACTATCACTATTATATTCATTATCATCTTCATTAATTTCATTATTTAACATTTTAGCCCAATTTGAAGGTAATTTTAAAATTGCATCACGTACATTTGATCTTGCAGGTTCAGTTAATGATTGAGCTGAAACTGTTGAAACAACATTAACAATTTTTTTAACAGTTGCAATAATTTCATTTTTAATTTGTTGAATATTTATATCAGATGATGTAGATGATGTATTAGTGTTAGTACTAGATATAATTTTATTACGTTTATTATCAACATTTTCAATTAATTTATCAATTCTTTCACTTAATTGAGTGTTACCTAATTTAAGAAATTGTATTAACATTGTTAATTTTTTCCTACTTTCAATATTTAAGTTAAGTGTTGATAATTGTTTAAGATCATCTAAAGATTTTTGAGCTGATAATGCAGAATTAATTGAAACTTTCTTTCTCAGGGTATTATTATTATTATTGGTAGTATTGGTAAGATTTTTTATTCTTTTAACAGTTAGAGGATCAACATGTGTATTATGATCAACATCACTACCATCATCATCATCTCTTGATCTCTTTAGTGATGGAAGTTTATTAGTTATTGATTTTAATGGAGGTAAAGAAATTTTTTTATCAATTAAATTTTTTTCACATGGAGTGCTATTTTTACTATTATTATTATTATTATTATTATTATTATTATTATTATTATTATCAATAATAATATTATTAGATGAAGTATTAATAGTTTTCTCTAAAACATAGTTAATAGAATTCGATATAAGTGGATGAGATATAACTTTATCGAATATAGTTGTAGGTTTAACTGTTATAACTGAAGGAGAAGGTGATCTTGAAGGAGTATTATTATAATTATTACTATTATCTTTTTTTAATTTTTCCAATGCATTAACTGCTAATATTATATCATCATCATTGTTAGTATTATTAAATGTATTTCCTTCTTTAATATTCTTGTCTAATAGATCATCTATCTTCAATGGTAATCGTCGACTAGTCATTTGTTTATTAAAAAGAAAGAAAAAGAAATAAAAGACATGTGAAAAAGATTTAATTTCTCACTCTATTAAATTTTACTTCCATTTCATGTGACCATTCCTCCATTTCCTCTACTGTTAATAGTAATTTATCAACTTTATTCTCTAATAATTGTAATGTATTAGTATCTAATGATAGGTTATTATTAATATTATTATTATTATATTCATTACTATATTGATACATTTCTTCACTATAACTATTTAAATCTCTATATCTAGTTATAATTGAATCATTAACTTCTTTCATAATATCTAATTCCTCTATAACTATATCTGTATCCAATGATAACATTTGTTTAATACATTCATATACTATTTTAATATATCTTACCTTGTTATTATTACCATTACTACCTCTATTATCTACCCTATCACTCATAATATACTTTCTCTATGAATATATAAAAAGACCTTTCTCCACATTGTCAATTATGCAATAAATTTAAACAGTGAGGAAAACAAAGTTTTTTTTCATTATTAATGCTTTTAAAACTAAGCCGAATTATTTTTTTATTTTTTATTTAAAGGACTTCTTTCTTTCTTTTTAAGAGATCAATACAAATGTCTATTACATGACGACTATTTCAAATATAAATAAAAATCATCAAAAGAGAAATAGAATACCTCTTTCTTGTTCAAATTGTAGAAGGAAAAAAATTAAATGTGATCGTTCAAAACCTATTTGTAAAATTTGTCAAGCTCATGGTTTGAAAAATTGTACTTTCTTTAAAATTAATAATAATACAGTTGATAATAATGATAATAATAATAATAATGGTGATATGGATATTAAAATTAAGGTGGAAAATGATTTAGATGTTGATATTAAGGAAAATAATAGAATGGAGATACAACGTTTAAATGATAAAATTAAACTTTTAGAATCTCAAATTGATTCATTGAAAAATAATAATATTAGTAATAATAATAATAATAATAGTAATATTATCAACAATGACACTAAGAGCTTAGCAATGAATATTACTTTATCAAACACAACTTCAAATACTCCTACAAACACTACTTTAAATGATGTTATCTTAAATTTATTAAATAGACTTAATGTTGAACCCTCAGATGAAATTCATATTTATGATGGTATACTAAATATACCATTTCTTAATCAAAATATAAATAATTATGGTCCATTGGTTGCAATGACCGCTATTTTAAAAGATCCATTTGTTTCATTAATGTGTAAATGGGTTGTTGAAAATAATAAAAATAATTTACCATTATTTCAATATAATAAAATACCTAAAACTTTTTCAATTCAAAGACCAATTTCAAATTCATCAGTTAATTCAATTTTAGTTTCTAAAAATTCACTTTTAAAATCAATTTATCAAATTTTACCTCCAAAAATGGCAATTTGTTTATTTATTGAAAGATTTTTCAATTATATTTATCCATTTGCTCCTTATCTCGATAATCAAATGTTTATAAATGATATTGAAAGAATTTTAAATATAAATTATCAAAAGGATAAATTAATAAATGAAAATATAAATATAAATGATTTTAAAATTACTGATAAAAATGATTTAGCCATAATTGGTTCGCTTTTAACTGTACTAAAATTATCTTCATTAACATTATATTCAAATACTGGTTCACCAAATTTAAATCAATCAACAGAGGAATCTTTCTTAATGAATGTTACTTTGTCAAATAAAATTATTGATTATGCACAATTATGTCTTGATGAATTTTGTCTTTTCAAAAGATGTTCATTACCTGTTTTACAATGTGCAATTTTATTAAGAGAATATCACAGAAGAGATGGTTGTGATGGTTTTGCTGATGGTGATTCTCAAACTTATACAAGTTTATTAATTCAAATGGCAACAATGATGGGATTAAATAGAGATCCAATAAATAATAATAATAATAATAATAATAATGATTCTGATATTGATGATAGATTATCTCAATTGAAAAGAAAAATTTGGTATGGTTTAGTATCAGCTGATAATCATCAAACAACTCAAGCAAGTTATATACCACAAATTGATTGTAAATTTTTTGATACAAAATTACCAAAATTTAATTCATTAATTTCAAATAATTTAGATTTAAATACTGAAAAAATTACAATTGAAATAATTGAAACAAAATTTTTAATCGAACAAAAAATGATGTCATTAACTAAAATTATTTTAAATATGAAAAAAAATCCAAAAATTGAAGTAATTTTCTCTAAAATTTGTGATTTATTAACTGAAATTCATACTAGATTTGGTTCTTTTAATAATCTTTTATTAAGAAAATGTTTTAATCATTATGATAATATTAAGAAAATTTCAAACTTAATTATTTATATTAATGTTTTAACACTTTTACAATCAATTTTAATGCATGTTTTAGATGAATATCAAATTAAAGCAAAATTAGAAATGTGTCATTATCTTCATCAAAAAGTTTTAAGTGAAATTATGTACGTTTTTGGTAATATATTATCATTAATTAACTCAAGTGAGAAATTTTTCAGTTTTGGATTTGATATTTTCCTGGTAACTGTAATTGAAACTTTTATGCATAAAAATTTAGTTTTCTTTATTTCATCATTTATTAAGGCAAATATACTTGAAATTAAATATAATGAAAAAAATAGTATTAAAAATGAGGATGACACTGATGATGAGAAAGATAATGAATATAATGTTAAAATGATTCAACTTTTACAATATTACAAAAATAGTATAGTTTTAGGTATAATTCAAAAAGTTTATATACCATCATTGAAAATTTTATCTAAAAAATATTTTTATGCATGGAGAATGTTAAAAGTTAATACATTTGTCGTTAAAACTTTAAATAATGAATTACATGATTATTCAAGGTATAAAAATTTATTTAATTATTTTGAATTTTTAGATATTGAAAAATTTTGGAAATTAATTCAAATAACAAATTGGAAAAATTATGAAATTAATGCAATTAATCAACCTTGGTTTAATGAATGGGTTGAAAGAATTAAACATTTTAGAATTACTAATGAAAGTGATCAATCAATTAATTTAGATGATGATTTATCTGTTAGTAGTGGTAATAATACAAGTGATGAAAGTGGTGGGAATGTTAAAAATAATAATAATAGTAATAATAATAATAACAATAATTCGGATTCAAATAATATTTCAAATAATTCTAACAACAATAATAATATCAATAATAATATCAATACTAACACATTAATTTCTGAAGACGATAAAAAATGGTTTGCAAGATTATTTGCAAAACATGCAGAACAAAATAATGATTATTCATCAAATAATCCATTACCTAGAAGAGGTTCATTTATGAGAATTGATAATATTAATGAAAATAATAATAATAATGATTTCAATAATAATAATAATATTTTAGATTATAATATTTTAGCAAATAATTCAACACTTAATAACGATGAATTATTTGATGATGCATTGAATAATTTCAACATGGAAAATTTCTTTAGTTCAATGGATCCAATGGGTATTGATATTGATAATTTATTTCAATGAAAAAATCAGGGTCTTTTTTCTTAATACAGGGCAATTTATTAATAGGGGGTTTTTTCAATATTTTCATTTTTTGAACATTTACCCCTATATGATCTCTTTTTATCAAACAACCCTTTTGTAGATAATCAAAGATGGTTAAACTTTGCTATGTATTACCAATGATGTTATTTAGTACATCAACAATTAATGCAATGAGTACAGAATATGCAAAACAACATAATCCACAAATTATTTTAAGTAAAGAAAATAAAGATATTATTAATAATTATGCATTTAATTCATTAAATATTGAAAAGAGAAGTCCTGTTTCTTATTCAAGGGCAAAATCTAAGACAATTACAAATATTAAAAATAATAAGAAAAATAATAAAAATGTTAAAAATGATGATATTTATGATGATAATGATAATATTCCTAATAATAATAATAATGATAATGATGATGAAATAATTGATGGTAATGATAACATTTCTAATGATGACAATGATGATGATACAGAATCTGTAGCTGTTAATAGTTATGCATTTAAAAGATTACAAAAAAAGTTAGGTTTAAAGGATAAAAAAATTGATATACCTGTTACTGGACCTGTACCTGATTATGATGATCAATTTTATGAAAATGATGGTAGACCAATTGTTTATCAAGTTGATACTGAAGAATTAAAGGATATAATGGATCATTATCTTGAAATGGGTAAAGAAAAATGGGCAGGATTTTTAGCAACATCTGATTGTAATAAATTTCAAAAATTATTGAAAAAAATCAAAAAAATGAAAGGTAATGATGATGATTGTGAAACTCCTAAAAAACCTGTTGTTGAAGATGATTGTGATGATAATGAAAAATCTGATAATGAAAAACAATATGGTAATTTTAATTCAAAATCTAAGGGTAATAAAAAACAAACTACAAAATCTAATACTAAAACTAATACAAAAGGTGATATATTACAACCAAATTTTGCCAATATACCTGATGAGGAAATGGAAAGTTTCCAAAATCTGTTAAGTGATGTTATTACATATTGGGAAAAGGAAGATGCATCAAATATTTTACAAAGATCCAATGGATTAACATATAAGGATTTTGATCTTGATAGAGATGATGATGTAATTTCCAAAGCTAGAAATGATTATAATAAGAAAGTTACAGCATTTGGTAGTAATTTTGATGATTTTGAAGAATATAAAACTGAAGATGAAGAAAATGATAATGATGAAGAAAATGAGGAAATTCAAGAATTATTAAGTTCATATGATGATATGGGTAAAGATTTATTTGAGAATATGGATCCTACTAAATATGCTAAAACTAAGGAACAAAAGGAATGGTTAAAATCCAATGCCTTAAGAAGGGCTAGAATGTTACAATCATTATTAAATGGTGAATTAGATTCAAGAATTTTAAAGAATGATATAATTAAATATCGTGATGGTAATATTTTCCTTTCAGAGGATGATAATGAATTTGTTTCAAGTGGATTTAAACTTCAATCAACTAATTTAGCAATGTATATTTTCTTCTTAGTTGAAGGTATCTTATTTTACATGTTTTAGAAAAATGAAAGGGGAATAATAGTTAAATGTTAAAATGTATAAATTTATAAATAAATGTAGTAAAAAAATGTATCGTTAAAAAGAATTGTCATTAAAAAAAATAGAATAGATTATCAAATCAATAATTTAAATCCTCTAATCTATCAACAGCAGCCTTTGTTTTCATTGTAACTCTTGTACTTAATTCATAATCATCACCACCATAAGATTGACTTAATTTTAACCATTTCATACAATCCTTTAAACCATCAATACCATTTAATTTCCAAGTAAATAATGCACGTTCATAAAGTGCAGTTGGGTATAAATAAGGATTTGCATTAAGTTTATTAATTTTACCATCCTTGGAAACTATTTTATTTATAACAAATTTATCGAAAATTTTTAAACCTTCCTTAATATAACCTAATCTTCTTAATGCAATTGATTGTAATGTAATTCTAATCATTTTTTGTTCATTATTTTCAGGTATTTTAGCATATGGTAAATTATCATTATTAACAAGTGATAAAGGAATTGGTGATGGTAATGAAGATGATGATGGAGATGATGAAATTGTAGATGTTTTAGAATGAATTGATAATGATGATAATGAATTTGATGTATTAGTTGAATCAGTTGCTGAATAACCTAATAATGAAATAGTTGAATTAAGTACTTCAGTTGACATTCTATTATAACCATTCCAAAAATAAGCTAATTCATAAACAAGTGAAGTTTGAACACAATCAATAAATTTTAAATTTGGATTCTTTGAATGAGTTTCCTTTAATTCTTTATATTTTCTAGCAATGAATTTTTCAAATGGTGGTATCTTTGATAAGAATTTCTTTTTACCAATTAAATCAGGTGCCATGTTTAAATATTTTTCAGCCAATTCACTATATTCATTAATTTTATTAACATTCACATCACTATTTGAAGTTTTAATATTTGATTTACACATTCTATAAGCTTCTAAATAACAAGCACCTGAAAACCAAGTATATAAAGCATGAGAATATGAATTAATTTTAATTAATTTTAAAAATTCTTCACCTGCTCTATCAAATTTTTGTAAAAAAATTAAAATCATTGATTTATCAAAACCTAATAATGCATCAACTTGTTTCATTTGTGAAGGTTTTGCTGAATCCATTAATTTAACAGCTTCTAATAATTTACCTCTTGAAGCTAACATTCTTGATTCTTGTAATAACCATAAATTACTATGAGGAAATAAAGCTCTTGAATGTAATAAAACTTTAACTAATTTTTCACCAGGATGAAGTAAAGTTTCAGTTTGACCTAAAGTTGCCATTCTTTCAAGTTTTAATTTTTCTTCAATTATTTCTTTATTTGAATTATTTGTTTTAATTTTTTCAATTTCACTTGATAAATCAGCCTTTGAATTATTATTACTTAATTCTGATGATGAAGGTATATCAAAATCTACATCAGTAAATTGAAATGGACCATCATAGAAAACTAATAAAGCTAATAAACCAATACCACCATGAATATTACGTTCCTCAGCGGCATTCCAAACCATTTGTAAACCTGCCTCTCTTGAACCTTTAAAACCAACAACTGATAAGACTTTACCAATTCCAGGTGGTATAAGAGATAATACAACTTGTAAAATACCAAAACATAAATTAACACCTGAATGAATATATTCATCAACGGAAGAAATTTGTGGATTACCATATTTTGGTATGTTATCTGATGAAACATCCCCATCATTATTTTCAAAACCTAATTTAGATCTAAGAGAATTTAAAACTGGTGGATTACCAATATGAGAACCATTAATTCTCTCTAAACGCATATGATAAGTTTTCTCTAAATTATCAATAATTGATTGATCTTTCATTTCTTGAATTGATTGAGGTAATGGTAAATCAGGGAATTTAATTTTATTTTTAATACAATCTTGATAACTTTTCAAATTAATTAAATCAGCAGATGTTGAAGAAGAAAGGGATTTATTAGATGATGAAGATGGTGGTGGTGATTGATTTGATGGTATATCTGTATTAATTTTAAAATTTTTACTAATTGAATCTAAAGTTTGATAAGCTCTTCTTAATTTTAATAAAGCTTTTGCACCTTCAATAAAATTTTCACTTAATAACATTAATAAAGCATTAAGTAAATTTGATTCAGCATAAGCAACGGCAAATTCAGTTCCAGGTGGATAAATTTTTGAAGTTTTAATTTTATTATTTTCAGCAAAAGTTTTCTCCTTCCAAGACATTGATTCAGCCTTTGATAAAGTTTCTGAAGCTTTTTTCATTGTTTCAGGTTCAAAACCTAAAGTTGCCTCTAAGAATTGAACTACACCATAAGCTAATTGAGAAATTGCTATATTTTCATGATCATTTAATAAATCAAAAGCTTCATTTGATCTATCATCAAGAACATAATCCATTGCCTTTAAAGCTTTCTCTAATTGTAAAGCTTGAATTGAAATTTTTTCATTAATTTGATCTTGTGAAAGAGATTGAGAAGAGAATCCTAAAGCTCTTAACATTATTAATGGATTTGGATGATATAGATAAAGAACTAGAATAAAATAGAATAAACTAATGAAATAATTCGATATATTGAAATAAGTTCTGTGATATCAATATATCAATATATCAATATATCAGTATCAAATAATATATTATATAGGCTTTTACTTATTTACTAATAATACTAATATTACGTGTTATATTAAAATTTATTATTTATTATTTATTACGCGGAATTTCAAATTATATTTATCTCCGAAGTATATTTATAATCTCCGAGTGGGCACGTGACTTTGAGTCGATGCGTCTGTATTACGTAATATAATAATAATAATAATAATAATAAAATAGGAGTCCGATTAAAAATAAATTATAATAATAAGTTAAATTAAATAGCCGTGTCTCTCTTATACAAGACAAGGCTCATTAAATTATATATTCTGTTTTATAAAATTAATTTATTAATTAATTATTATTATATTACATCCCCGTGTTTTTTTTATATATACTGACTGTCTTTATAGTAAAATATATCTATTATCATCATCAATTGTATATAATACAGATAATACAAACAGAATAAATAACAGATAATAATAAGAAACAAAACTCCAATTAAAACAACTGCCATTTAAATTCCGCTTTTCCACTATTAAGAAAAAACATCATCTTTTTCCAATACGCAATAATTTTTCCAGTTTTTCTTTTTCTTTTTCTTTTTCTTTTTCTTTTTCTTTTTAAGTTTGTCTCTTATTATTATTATTATTATTAATCTAATCTATTTCAATTTCTGAATCTTTGAACTTTTTTTACTTTTAAACTTCATCCTTTAATCCTTATAGGCTCATTCCTTTATTCTGGCTCATCTCTTATATTCATATTCTCTCTTGTATTCTTATATTCCTATATTCCTATATTCCTATCTTCCTATATTAGTGCTGGTATATAAATAATCATACACGTTTCATACACATACATATACCCCCATATATTTTTACATACACACAACTCTGAAAACAGAATAAATTACTCATAGTCAAATATTTATACACATAAAATGAATGAAAAGAATTCTGTACAATCACCTCTAATCAAAAACGAACCAAATTCAAAAAGAGTTTTCCCAACTGATGATGATAATAAATTATCAAGTGAAATAATATTTGATGTCAATTCTTTAAATGATAATGAATTTGGTGTACCTTTGAAAAAAGTTGCATCAACTACATCAACTAAATCAACTAAATCAACAAATAAATTATCTTCAAATAAACCAAGACCTCATGTTTGTTCAATTTGTACAAGAGCTTTTGCAAGATTAGAACATTTAAAAAGACATGAAAGATCTCATACAAATGAAAAACCTTTCCAATGTGCAGCTTGTGGTCGTTGCTTTGCTCGTAGAGATTTAGTTTTAAGACATCAACAAAAATTACATGCCTCTTTACCAACTAATAATCGTTCAAATATTCAAAGAAAGGGTAAATTACAAAAATATGATAGTCAAGATGGTGAAATTATTAGAGATCATTTAAATGATAATATTAATATAGTACGAAATAATACAAGTGCTAAATTACCTGTTATTAATAATCCAAAATTAATGATGATGAATAATGAAAAAAATGAAAGTCAATTCTCAATTATAAGTAATACAACTGATAATCATTCTTCAATTTCTCCTAATTCTGATAATAATTCAAAAATTCCTAAAAATGATAAGAATATTAATACTGTTAATAATAATAATAATAATAATAATAATAATAACAATGATACAACTATTAGTGATAAATCATTTCAAAATTTAATGAATACTAATGAAATGAATTATGGTATGAATATGGGTATGAATATGAATATGAATAATTTAAATATGGGAATGAATTTCCAAAATGATCAAATGTCTTACCTATTAGGTACTAATAATGGTATCTACAATTCACCAAATTCAATTAATGGTTTACTATTTTCCCCAGATTTATTAAATAATCAATCAGCAATGAATAATAATAATAATAACAATAATCTCTTCAATAATCCAAATATAACACCAGAAAGTCAAAATAAAAGTAATGCAAATCCTGATTCAAATCCTTATTCATTGAATGATAATAATCTTCATTCTGATGAACTGGATTCTGATTTAGATAGTGAAAATAATGATTTTGATAATCCTCAAGCAATGTATGCAAATGAATTTGATAATAATAACAATAATATCACAACTAATACACTTAATGATTCAAAATCCTCAAATTATAGAAAACAAAGACATGCATCATTCTCAGCTGCTGCTTCCTCTTCATATACTGGTTTCCCTGATACTAAAACTCCTCATGATAAAAATATTGAAGAATTAGAGAAAGAAGCACCTCAACAAGTTTCATTCTCTTCACCTCAATTAAAATATAGACCAAATTTTGAATTAGGTTATGTTGATCTTGATTTATTAGATAATTTAAATTTAAATGATTTAGGACTGGATTTTTCAACATTTAATTTTACATCTGATTTAACTAATTCTTCCTATAATGGTGTTCATAATAATAATAATAAGGATATTAATGAAATTAATAATAAAGATTCTGATATAAAGGATGAAACAAGGAGTGAAAGTAATAATGGTATGAGTCCAAGAGATATTAATTTACAAAAAGTTTTATCAAATCCTCAAAATGGTGTTGCATTACAAAAAGTTTTATCACATCCACGTTCAGGTGAAGCATTACAAAGAGTTTTATCACATCCAAATTCAGATTATGCATTACAAAAAGTTTTATCACATCCTGAACCTAGTACAATTTTAGAAAAAGTTTTAACTCATCCTTCTGATACTGAATGGTTTAATGAATTTATAAATGCTCCAATTGAAACTAATTTCCCAAATGTTTCTGATCATATTGGTTTTACTGATAGTCCACATCCAAATAATATTAATAATAGTATTAATCATAGTAATAGTAATAATAATAGTAGTCAAATTGTTGATTCACCTGCATTATCAATTAATACATCAAATAATTTATTAAATAATCAAAATTTATTATCAGAAAATTTAAATAATTATTCACCTTCAAGTACAAATGATTTGAAAAAATTATTTAGATCAAGACAAATTGATTTATCAAAACATATACCACATACTTATCAAAATCCAACAATTCCTGGTAGATGTTCAGAATCAATTAGAAATCATATAATGGAAAAATATAATTTATCAGAACAACAATTCCCACAATTAGATGATTTAAATCATTATTTAGCACTTTATGAAATTGAATTTAATAAATATTTCCCATTTATTCATATACCATCATTTAAAATTGATGAAAATTTAAATCAAATTCCATTACTTTTATCAATGGCAGCAGTTGGTGCATTATATTCATTTCATGCTAGAAATTCTTCAACATTATTTAATTTTTCAAGATTTTTAATTCATAATTTTATGGAAGTTCAATTAAAATTACATAAATTTACTGATATACCATTACATATAACTCAATCATTAGTTTTACATATGTTTTTAGGTATGTTTCATAATGATCAAGAAATTACTAAATTAATTTCAAGACAATTGAATTCATTAGTTTCATTAATTAAAACAACTAAATTAGATATGCCATTAGAAAGTTTATTATTACCACCAAATATTAATTCAGATTTAACATTTTCAAATAATTTTGAATTAGTTGATTCATGTTTTAAATATTTTATTTTATCACAATCAAGAATTAGAACAATTCATGTATTACATTATATTACAGTTTTATTTGGTATTTTAAATAATTCAAATATTCAATTATCATTTGAAAATATGGAATGTGGTTCACCTTGTCAATTTGATGAATTATGGAATTGTAAAAATTTTAATGAATGGATTTTAATTTTAAAAGAAAAAAATTTAGTTATAAATTCTAAATTTTCTTTAATTATGTTAAGTAATGGATTACCATATAAAGAATTATTTAGAAATTTACAAAATTTATCATTAGATAAAGAAATTGGTTTAAGAGGTATGTTATCATTATTATTAACATTAAATGAATTTATTCATAGTGAATCTGAGAAAAATCAAAAGGGAAATAATAAATCATATGGTGCAAAATTAGCTCAATGGAGAATGGAACAAAGACCATATATTGAATCATTAATTAAAATTTGGGAAAGTAATTATATTAAAAATGGTGGTTTATTAGTTCCAAGAGGTCAAAATATTCATATAATTAATAATAGTTCAATTTTAAAATTAATTTTACCATTACTTTCATTTGCTAAAATTAATAAATGTGTTTATATTTCAGGTATTTTAAATCATGTTTGGAATAAAGATTGGGAATTAATGAATAATGAAATTCAAAATTTAAATCGTGATATTGAAGCTTTAAGAGATTCAATTAATTATTCATTAGATATAATTAATTTATGGATTGAAATTATTTCAATTAATAATGATGCAGAGAAAACTTCAATTAGAACACCAATTTTTTTCCTTACATGTTTATTTACTTCAACATTATTAATTTCTGAATATTTACATACAACTGAAGCGTGGGCTCATAAATATTTAAATTCAAATTCAAATAATGAAAACAATAATAATAATTTAACAACAAGTGATAGAGT
Organism: Pichia cephalocereana; assembly: GCA_030565065.1. NCBI lineage: Eukaryota > Fungi > Ascomycota > Pichiomycetes > Pichiales > Pichiaceae > Pichia > Pichia cephalocereana. Next base: position 105,702 of record JAJMAS010000004.1, on the reverse strand, counting down.
TTTATGGTTAAGAGCTGAAAAAATTTTTAAAAAAATTGAACAAAATTTATTACCTTTAGGTTCAAATAATCAATCATATTCAGAATTTTTAAGAATGCAAGCAAATGGTGCACTGGATGTTGATATTTTAGATGATGAAATTGCAAGATTAGCATTAGAACCAGGTGATTTAAAACCAATTGCACAAATTATTGTAAGTGGTAAATTAAGTCAAAGATGTTTATCATTAGGTGTTAGAATTTTAGCTGATGCACCAGTTTGGCCAGTTGCATTATTATTTGCAGAAGCTTTAAAGGCAAGAGCAATTAATATTCATCAATGTACTTCTCTTTGGAGTCCTGATAATAATTTATCAAAATAATTTTATTTTGTAATTTCTTTGTATAATTTAATGTATACTATGTATTATCGTTTGAAACATTAAAAAACGTTAAAACATTTTTTTGATAATCTCAAAGTGGCTCAACTGTCATGACAGAAAAATATGTTGTTGTTGGTTAATGAGTTACTTTATTGTTATATGAATGATTGGTTTTATTGTTTAATGTTATTGGAATAGGTTTATGGATCCATTTCTGTGTGGTTTGTTGTTTAAAGCTAGATAAAACAGTTATTTCGAATCAAGTTTTACAATTAATTATTATTTTACTAAAGTTACTTTTGGTAAATTAAAATTATTTACAGTGATTAATTTTTAAAAATTTTAATAAAACATTTTTACTACGTTTTGAATAAGTATTTACGTAAACTACACAAAGCAACATTAAAACAGCACCATATTTCAACTGTATCCTGTCTTAAATAAATCAAAAGGAACGTTTCAAACAGTAAACAGTCCAAGATACCCCCCATTCTGTCCTATATTTTATACGATAAACCGTTGACGATTACGTAACCTTTTTTTCTTTTCTTTTTTCTTCATTGGAGTCGGAGTTTTCCATGAAATAATTTTTTTTTTCAAAAGTTTACAGTAAAAAGAGTAAGGAATTAGTAATGTAATTTTGGTTTTTTGTAAGCATATGAAATTATTAAGTTCTGCTGTTAAATACTTCAGAAATACATTTAAACCATCATCAATACCAATAAGTGAAAATATTATGACAAAAGTTGAAACGAATTCATTTATAAATGATAGTATAGATATTGAAGAATCTATTAAATCAGGTCGTGAATTATTTAATAAATTAGGTAAACCAACTAAAATTGTTGCACCAATGGTTGATGGATCTGAACTTGGGTGGAGAATAATGTCAAGAAGATACGGAGCTGAATTATGTTATTCACCAATGTTACATTCAAGATTATTTAGTCAAGATAAAAAATTTAGGGATCAGTTCTTATGTGAAATGGATGGTGATCCAAAAATTGATAGACCATTAATTATTCAATTTTGTGCAAATGATCCAGATGTTTTAATAGATGCTGCAAAATATGTTGTTGGTAAATGTGATGCAGTTGATATTAATTTTGGTTGTCCTCAAGGTATTGCCAAGAAAGGTCATTATGGATCATTTTTAATGGAAGAATGGGATTTAGTTTATAAATTAATTAATAAATTAGCAGTTGAATTAAATGATACATTACCAGTTACTGCTAAAATTAGAGTTTATGATGATTGGTCAAAATCTTTAGAATATGCAAAATTATGTTTAAAGGCAGGTGCAAAATTTTTAACAGTTCATGGTAGAACAAGAGAAATGAAAGGTCAATTTACTGGTTTAGCAAATTGGAATTTAATTAAATATTTAAGAGAAAATTTACCTGAAGGTACAGTTTTCATATCAAATGGTAATATTTTATATCCTGATGATATTGATAGATGTATTAAAGAAATTGGTTGTGATGCAGTTATGAGTGCAGAAGCAAATTTATGTAATCCAGGTGTTTTTTGGACAAAAACTGATGATAAGGAAAAACTTTTCCCAAGAGTTGATAAATTTATGAGAGAATATTTTGAAGTTGTTAAATCATGTAAAGGTACAGAATCTAAGAGATGTATGAAAACTCATATGTTTAAAACTTTGAAAACATTTTTACCATATCATACCAATGTTAGAAGTGAAATTGCAAAATTAAACAAAAATTCATCATTTGAAGAAATTGAAAAAGTTATAATTATGATGGAAGAAATTGTTGAAGAAATTTTCAAGAAAGAAAATATTGATGAAATAGATAAAATTAAAATAGGTGAATTACAACCATGGGGTGGTAAATATCGTGAAGTTCCATATTGGAGATTACAACCATTTTTTAGGAAAGTTGATGGTATAACTGGTAAAGATGTTATGAAGGAAGCATTGGATAAAGTTGTCGAACAAACTAAGGAACAACAAAAATTAATAAATGAAAAAAAGAGGAAATTAGAAACTGAAACTGAAAATAAAACTGAAACGTCAGATATAACGGATGAACCATCTGCTAAGAAAATAGCTTCTTAATTAATTTAAATAAAAAACTTATTAAGTATGCTTGTATAATGATATATAATATAGAACATTAAACCTTGTAATAATAAGGTTATTTTGAGTATTGGATGAAAAGATTACGTAACCAAATATTCAGTTTTCCAACATCAAGAGTTTTATTCAGCATGATGAAGATAACAGTGGATTCTTTTGTGATTAGATAATAAGTGTCAGTAAATAATACAATGCTTAGATATAGAAATATTCAAAGTATCAAAAGAACAAATAATATTGTTTTCACATCACTTTTCAGAAGAAATATTACAAGAATTTCACCTTCAATTTCTGATATTTTGACAAAACATAATATTGAGATAACGGAAGATGATTTAAAACATGATTTTAAGGAACCATTAATTTCACATCTTAGAAAAAGAGGTTTGATTGAAACATGTGTTAATGAAGATCAACTAATTAAAGATGTTGAAACTAAATCATTAGGATTATATTGTGGTGCAGATCCAACTGCTAAATCGTTACATTTAGGAAATCTTTTACCATTGATGGTATTACTTCATTTTAATTTACGTGGTCATAGAATTTACCCATTAATTGGAGGTGCAACAGGTGAAGTTGGTGATCCGTCAGGTAGATCAACTGAAAGATCAACTATGAGAGATGATATTAGAAGAGATCATATTGAACGTATATCTCAACAATTTTTGAATTTTTTCATTAATGCTATTAAATATGGTAAAACCAGAAATCCAGAGATTAATAATTTACAAATAGGTAGTCAAGAATTGAAAAATAATAAAGAATGGTGGCAAAATATGGGTATGCTTGAATTTTTAGCAATTTATGGTAAACATATTAGAGTTAATCAAATGCTTAGTAGAGAATCAATTAAGAATAGATTAGCATCAGAACAAGGTATTGGATTTAATGAATTTACATATCAAATTTTACAAGCTTATGATTTTTATTACTTAAATAAAACTTTTAATATTGATATTCAAGTTGGTGGTAATGATCAATATGGTAATATAGTTGCTGGTGTTGATTTAATTAATAGAATGAGGAAAGCTGAAGAATCAAAGGTTGAAAATGAAGTTTATGGTTTAACTGTACCATTATTAACTACATCAAATGGTGTTAAATTTGGTAAAAGTGCAGGTAATGCAATTTTCATTGATAAAGAACTTACATCTTCATATGATGTTTATCAATTCATGTATAATACTACAGATGAAGATATTAAGAAATTTATGTACAAATTTTCTTTACTTCCAACAACTATTATTGATAAAATTATCGATATTCATAATATGGATAAAAAACTTAGATTAGGTCAAAGAATATTAGCAATTGAAATGTGTGATTTGATTCATGGTGATGGTGAAGGTTTGAGTAATTACATTATTAGTGAGATTTTATTTAGTAGAAATAATATTAGAGGTAATTTCAAAGCTGATGATGTATTGGATGCCTTTGCAAAGCAAAATCTTGTAAAGAATTTAAGTAAAGAACAATTATTTAGTACCAATATTGTCAATATACTACATGAAGTCAGTGGTGGTGAAAAATCAAAATCTGAACTAAAGAGAATGATTAAGGGTGGATCAATTTACATTGGTAACACTAAAGAGGGAAAGATCACAGATTCAGATTATACCATGAAGGAAGATGATTTAATTGAAGATAAATTATTACTATTAAAAGCTGGTAAGAAATTCCACGTCGTTAAAGCTACTTAGAAAACTTTTGATGAATGTATAGAAATTATAGAATACTTGTAAATATAATATAAAACAAATTAAATGATTTTATGAACCACCACCTTTACTATGTCTGAAAAGCTTCATACTAATCCATGAAGCTACTGCCCAAATCCATAATATGACAAAATTTAGTATAATTGCAAACATATAATAATTATCCAAAACTTCATTTTGTTCAATAATCTTACTGACTATCACTCCTAAAATGGGTATTTCTTGTAATTGTTGTATATAACCAGGTCGTATTTTAAAACACCATTGCCATAAATTGAGGATCGTACCAATGGATATCACAAAAAATACCCAAGTTAATATAATTATGGAATATCCAATAATTTTCAAATTTTCAGAGTACTGATCTCTAACTTCATCATCGTTATCATCATCACATTCATCATTGTCATCAATTGCTGTTGTTTCACTGGGACTTAGAATATCAAAATCTAAATCCTTTATTTTTGATTCTTTCCCCATACTTGCAGAACCATTCACAAATTTTATTCTCCCTCTATTTCCAACCGTCATTATTATTTCATATAAATAAGTTTCAACAGTTCCTCCTATCAACCTCTCTATTAAAAAGGACCTGTTGAAGAAATCATGCACAGTTTGACGGATAAAAAATAGGTGCAACGCGGCTTGGGAGGATTTCATGGGGCGATGGGTGGTAACTTAGACGGGAATCGATTTGATCTTCCACCCATTTCTTCCTTTTAGCTCTAGACACAACACACTACATTGCTTTGTAGGCATGACTACATTCAAACAACAACCATATGAAAAACCTAATAAAATGCAGAGACTAGCAAACCGTTTTCCAAGTACACTATATAAAGGAAGAATCGATTTTTTATGTGGAGTTTACAAAAACATTATAACTGACAAACCAACAATAAAACAAGCACAACAATATCCATATATACAAGACGTTTTGAGAACAGAATTGGCATATCATAGATTATCGGAAGCAGATAAGAATGCTTGTCTGGACTCTGTTTTAGCAACAGATGTTCATCATCGTGCTGCCCTTAAGGAGAAAGAATGTGAAGGAGATGATGAATTTGATTATGTTGATCATTTAGTGAAGGAACTTCTTAGATGGTTTAAGAAAGAGTTTTTTACATGGGTGAATAAACCACCTTGTGAAAAGTGTGGTAATAGTGATCAAAATAAAATTAGGAGACTGCAGACAAGAAAAGCATTTAGAAAGGAACATTTTGAAGGGTATGCATCAGTTGTGGAAATTTATAAATGTTTAGAATGTAATGCACCAATTGTGTTTCCAAGATATAATAAAGTTGAAACATTAATAAAGGAACGTAGAGGTAGATGTGGAGAATGGAATAATTGTTTTCTCTCTATTTTACGTTCATTAGATATAGAATCACGTTATATTAGAAATATGGAAGATCATGTTTGGTGTGAGTATTTCTGTAGGAAACAGGGCAGATGGATTCATTTAGATTCATGTGAGAATTCATATGATCAACCAATGTTATATTGTGATGGATGGGGTAAGAAAATGTCCTATGTTTTTGCAGCTAACAATCGATACATCATTGACGTAACTGATAAATATATAAATCCCGATAAACCTGAAATGAGATTGCCAATTGACAAAGAACAGGATAAACATCTTCAAGCAGTATTAGCTATTACTAATGCAAAAAAGTTGGTACCTATTGACCGTAATGAGTTCATGCGAGTGATATCCAGTTTAGTCTCTGATGCTAAAAAAACAGCAGAGAGAAAAGCAGACAAAAAGAAAACAAAAGCTGCAAGTGGTACAGAGGATGCAAATACAAATGATGATTTACTACCACGTCAAAGTGGTGATGCCAACTGGACGAAAGAACGTGGAGAAGATGGTCAATGATATAATACAGTGATAGTAGACATGTCTATGATGACATAATCACACACACTTTAATTACACACTGAGCACACCAAAAATTTTTTTTTCATGCAAATTTTTTTTCTTAATAGAGAAGATCCTTGATGCATTAATTATTATCTACTTTGTAGGTTCTTATATACCCCTTTTTTATACATCTTAATTGAACAAAACACACTTTATTTTGACAACAAATAACCAATTTTAATTGCTGTCTTAATTTTTGTTATCTTATTAGTCAGTTTTATTGTTGAAGTACGTATAAATTTTCATTTTAAATCAAATATCTAAAATTTTTCACGTTTAGGAGAAATTAAAAACAAATTACTAACTTTTACATATAGTTCATTGAATAATGTCATCAACTGGAAACTCGATTATTGTTGACTTCAAACAGTCATCTGAAGTTCATAGAAACTTCCAACAATTTTACTCAAAGAAATGCTTACCTGCATTCAACAATTTTAACAAAGCATTATCAAATCAAGACAATTTAATACAATTAAGTGCTCATTTATTAAACAACAATGCAACCACATGCAACTTATTTAGCTTTAAACCAATTATTATAGAACTTACCGCAAGATTGATTCACAGTCAAGAAATTGAAAGACTTTACTTAAAAGAGAATAATTTACATCATGTTATTGAAGGTTCTCAAACTTTATCAAGTTTAGCACTAATTATGACCTATACTCAAGAAATTGCAATCTTAGTTGAACACTTCTTACAATCTAAGGATTTTTTTCATTCAATGAAAAACTGTTTAGCTTCTATCTCTCAAGATGAATTACAAATTTTACTATTGGCATTTTATAGATTAATCAACCTTGATAGACAAAAATTTTATTCGTTTATTGATGCACAAGTTTTACATTCAATTCTCTCACAAGAATCTTCAAATGATATAAATAAATACATTACTTCATTAATCTTATCAACATATTTCTTTCTTTCAGAGGAAGCTAAAAATCAAATGATTCAACAACATGTTAATTCTTCAAATTTAGTTGGAACTTTAGATGGTGATAAAAATGTTAATTTTAAATATATTACCTTATTTGAGGCACAAAGATTATCGAACTTATCTAAGATTCAACCAGCAGATTACTGTTTCCAAGAATCTAATTCAACAATTACATTTACTGAAGATGACTTATCACCGGGTGTCAGTATTATATCCGGTATAATGGTTCCAAATTTAATATCTCTTAAATCTAATAAAAATTTTACTAATTATGAATCTAATTTTGTTGATGTTCCAAAATCAATTGATGCATTAAGAGACTTTGCTAAATTCAGTAAAAATTCAAGTCCTGTTTTATTAGTTGGTAGTGCAGGAAGCGGTAAAACATTCTTAGTTGATGAAATGGCAAAGAGATTACATATTGAAGAAAACAATAACCTTGTTAAAATCCATCTTAATCAACAAACTGATTCTAAAACATTATTAGGTACTTATACATCAGGTTCTAAACCAGGTACTTTCGAATGGAAAAATGGTATCTTAACAACCGCTGTTAAAGAAGGTAAATGGGTTTTAATTGAAGATATCGATAAAGCACCAAATGAAGTTTTATCGATTTTAATGGGTTTACTTGAACATCGTGAAATTACTTTACCTTCAAGAGGTGAAGTTTTGAAAGCTGCTAATGGTTTCCAACTTATCTCTACAATTAGATCAGTACCTGATAAAAAGGGTGAAATTCATTTACCTGAAATTATTGGTTTACGTTTATGGAATATTTTAACTGTTCAAGATTTGGAAGAATCTGATTTGAAGACTATATTAAACAGAAAATTCCCATTATTAAGTCGTTATACTAATTTATTCATTAAATGTTATTTTGGTGTTAAGAAAATTTGTGATTCTCGTAAATTCGTTTCAATGAATAAAGGTGCTCAACCAAGAGAAATTTCAATTAGAGATTTAATGAAATTCTGTAGAAGAAGTGAAAAAATTTTCAAATTACATGATATTAAATCATCAGATGATATGATTCAAGATGAAGTATTTGATTTAATTTTCCAAGAAGCAATAGATTGTTTCACAAGTGCAATTGTTGAAAAAGGTCCAATTGAATTTTTAATCCAAGATATTGGTCAATCATTAGAAATTCCAACTTCAAGAATACAGTTACAACTTTTAAGAAATGTTCCAGTTTTCGAAAATTTTGATGATTCCATCAGAGTTGGCCGTGCTTATGTTGAAAAACAAAAGATTATTGGTGTTCATAAATATAACAATAAAGTTGCTATTGGTAATTCCACTTCATTCGCAACAACTAATCATTCAGCTAGATTAATGGAAAAAATTGGTGTAGGTATTTCAATGTGTGAACCACTTTTACTTGTTGGTGAAACAGGTACCGGTAAAACTACCGTTGTTCAACAAATGGCAAAACTTCTTAATAAAAAATTAACCGTTATCAATTTATCTCAACAAACTGAAGTTGGTGATTTACTTGGTGGTTTTAAACCAATCAATGCAAAGACAATAGCTTTACCATTAGAAGAAGATTTTGAACAATTATTTGCAAGATCTTTCTCAACTAAAAACAATGCACAATTTTTGAAACTTTTATCAAAATGTTTCAACAAATCTCAATGGAAAAATGTTTGTAGATTATGGAAAGAAGCTTATAAAATGGCTAAAAATACATTTGAAAAGGAAGAAACTGAAAATACTGAAACTGAGAATGATGATGAACCTGCAAAGAAAAAGAAGAGAAAGCTGAATGCATTTGAAAAAACTGAATTAATGAAAGAATGGAAATCTATGCAAGCAAGAGTAATCAATTTTGAAAAACAAGTAATTGATATAAACAACTCCTTCATTTTCAAATTTGTGGAAGGTTCTTTAGTCAATGCAGTTAAAAAAGGTGATTGGTTATTATTAGATGAAATGAATTTAGCAGCACCTGAAACCCTTGATAGTATATCTGATCTTTTAGCTGAATATCAATCTCAAAGAAGTGTTCTTTTATCAGAAAAGGGTGATGTTGAAAGTATTAGAGCACATCCTGATTTCCGCATTTTTGGTTGTATGAACCCTGCAACTGATGTTGGTAAGAAAGATTTACCTCAAAGTATAAGATCTAGATTTAGTGAAATATATGTAGCTTCTCCAGATCAAGATATTGATGATTTATTAATGATTATTGACAAATATATTGGTAAGTATTCCCTTTCTGATGAATGGATTGGTAATGATATTGCAGAATTATATTTAGCAGCAAAAAAACTTTCTGATTCAAATCAAATTGTTGATGGTGCAAATCAAAAACCACATTTCAGTATTCGTACACTAACTAGAACATTACTATATGCTCGTGATATTGCTTCCATTTATGGTTTAAGAAGATCATTATATGAAGGTTTCTGTATGTCACTTTTAACCTTATTAGATGCAAAATCTGAAAAGATTCTTTTACCATTAATTCATAAATTTACTGTTGGAAAATTAAAGAATGAAAAATCTGTTTTAAGACAAATTCCTGCTGATCCATCTTCTAAAGATACCCAATATATTCAATTCAAACATTATTGGATGCAAAAAGGTCCTGAAGAACCAGAACCACAAGCTCATTATATTATCACTCCTTTTGTTGAAAAAAATATGTTAAATTTAGTCCGTGCTACTAGTGGTGGTAAGTTCCCAGTTCTTATTCAAGGTCCAACATCTGCAGGTAAAACATCTATGATTAATTATCTTGCTAAAATAACGGGTCATAAATTTGTCCGTATTAATAACCATGAACATACTGATTTACAAGAATATTTAGGTACATATGTCTCTGATGATAGCGGTAAGTTAATTTTCAAAGAAGGTATTTTAGTTGAAGCTTTAAGAAAAGGTCATTGGATTGTTTTAGATGAATTGAATCTTGCTCCAACAGATGTCTTGGAAGCTTTAAATCGTTTACTAGATGATAATAGAGAATTATTTATTCCAGAAACACAAGAAATAGTCAGACCACATCCTGACTTTATGTTATTTGCTACGCAAAATCCACCTGGATTATATGGTGGTAGAAAAGTTTTATCAAAAGCTTTTAGAAATAGATTTTTAGAATTACATTTCGATGATATTCCTCAAGATGAACTTGAAATTATTCTTAGAGAAAGATGTAAGATTGCACCAACATATGCTAAAAAGATTGTTGAAGTTTATAAAGAACTCGGTATCACCAGACAAGGTGGTAGATTATTTGAACAAAAGAATTCTTTTGCTACATTAAGAGATCTTTTCAGATGGGCTCAGCGTGAAGCTGTGGGTTATGAACAATTGGCTGCTAATGGTTATATGTTATTAGCAGAAAGAGTTAGAAGACCAGAAGAAAAACTTGTTGTCAAGGAAGCTTTAGAAAAAGTTATGAGAGTTAAACTTGATATGAATAATTACTATTCCAAATTAGAAGTCAAAGAATTACTTGAACTTGAAGGCCCTGTTATCTGGACAAAGGCAATGAGAAGATTAGCTGTTTTAGTTATTACTTCAATGCAAAATAATGAACCACTTCTTTTGGTTGGTGAAACTGGTTGTGGTAAAACTACTGTCTGTCAAATGATTGCTCAATTATTTAACAAGAATTTAATTATTGTTAACGCTCATCAAAATACTGAAACTGGTGATTTATTAGGTGCTCAAAGACCAATCAGAAACCGTTCTGAACTTCAAATTAAATTTGTTGAATGTTTAAAAAAAATTGGTCAAGAATCAGACATTGTTATTGATGATCAAATTTCATATACTGATGCTGTTGCATTTTGGAATACCATCAAGGGAAATGAAAATATTTCTGAAGAAAACATAGCCAAAATGAACAAAGTAAAAACAGAATGTGATGCATTATTTGAATGGAGTGATGGTCCTTTAGTCAATGCTCTGAAAACAGGAAGTTACTTTTTACTTGATGAAATTTCTTTAGCTGATGATTCAGTTTTAGAAAGATTAAATTCAGTCTTAGAACCAGAAAGATCTTTATTATTAGCTGAAAAAGGTTCAGATGATATTTTTATTACTGCACAAGAAGGTTTCCAATTTTTAGCAACAATGAATCCAGGTGGTGATTACGGTAAAAAAGAATTATCTCCTGCATTAAGAAATCGTTTTACTGAAATCTGGGTTCCATCAATGGAAGATTTTGAAGATGTTAGACAAATTGTTAGAGCTAAGCTTCATGATGATATCAATGATTTAACAGATGTTATTGTCAACTTTTCCAAATGGTATGGTGTTAAGATGGGTGGGGGTGATGCATCATCCGGTGTTATTTCCTTAAGAGATATTCTTGCTTGGATTACATTTATTAACACTGCTTACGATAATGGTATTCAAAAAATGGCATGCTTACTTCACGGTGCTTGTATGGTTTTCATTGATGCATTAGGTACTCACACTACTGCATATTTAGCTGAAAATGAAGAAAAACTAAGGGCTGTTAAACTTGAATATGTTAGAAAGTTATCTGAATTTGCTAAATACGATCTTATCCAAATATATTCAGAGCAATCTGCTGTTGAAATATCAGGTTCAAATCTCAGATGTGGTCCATTCAGTTTAGAAAGAAGCAACGAAGCACCAGATATTACATCCTTTAATTTAGAAGCCCCAACTACTGCATCCAATGCTATGAGAGTTATTAGAGCACTTCAAGTTCACAAACCTATTTTATTAGAAGGTAGTCCGGGTGTTGGTAAAACTTCATTGATTACAGCTTTAGCACAAGCGACTGGTAATAATTTAACTCGTATCAATTTATCTGAACAAACTGATTTAATTGATTTATTTGGTTCTGATTCTCCTGTTGAAGGTGGTAAGGCCGGCGAGTTTGTATGGAGAGATGCTCCATATTTAAGAGCTATGCAAAAAGGTGAATGGGTTCTACTTGATGAAATGAATTTAGCCTCTCAGTCAGTTTTAGAAGGTTTAAATGCTTGTTTAGATCATAGAGGAGAAGTTTATATTCCTGAATTAGACAAATCCTTTGTCAGTCATCCAAACTTCAAGGTTTTTGCTGCACAAAATCCTCAATTACAAGGTGGTGGTAGAAAAGGTTTACCTAAATCATTCATCAACAGATTCAGTGTTGTTTATGTTGATATGCTTATTGAAGAAGATCTTAAATTGATTGCTCATCATTTATATCCTCAATTAGATAAAGACATTTGTGATAAGATGATTTTATTTATGTCCAAGTTAGAAGAACAAGTCGTAATTAAAAAACAATGGGGTTTATCTGGTGCACCATGGGAATTCAACTTAAGAGATACCCTTCGTTGGTTATCATTAGTCGAAGCCCCAGGCTTCTCTAAGCAATTATCACCTTCAGACTTTTTCAACTTAGTTGTTAAACAAAGATTTAGAACTGCTAAAGATCAACAAAAAGCAGTTGACTTATTTGAAGAGATTATTGGTCCAGTTGAAACAAAAGATTCATTCTACAACATTCAACCAGATTGCATCCAATGTCAAAATACAATTATTGATAGAAATGATTTGATTCAGTATCAATCTGATTCCAAAATTGCTAACATCCAATCAAATGTTCCAATTCTTGAAACTATTTTCCGTTGTATCCAACATGCATATCCATTAATTTTAGTTGGGGAATCCGGATCAGGTAAATCGAATTTAATCAAATTTGCGGCTGATGTCATTGGTTCTAAAGTCTATGAATTTTCCATGAACAGTGATATTGATAGTATGGATATTTTAGGTGGTTATGAGCAAGCAGATTACACTAGAACATTTTCCAAATACGCTTCTGAGATCATTAATCTTTTATTAAATATTATTGCCATTAACCTCCAATTATCCTCTGCTGAAAGTTCTATTATATGTCAAACTACAACTAGATTAATTAAAAATTTAGTCGAATCCAGCATTACCCATTCTAATCTTGAGTTTATTTTGAAAGAATTAGAATTATTAGATGAAACTGTCGGTAATGAAGAAATCAAGGCTATAATCAATAATTTGAAAACACTAAAATCTAATGAAATTAACGTGAATTTCGAATGGTTTGATGGTCTTCTTGTTGAAGCAGTTGAAAAGGGTTACTGGTTAATTTTAGATAATGCAAATCTTTGTAATCCATCCGTCTTGGATAGATTAAATTCTTTACTTGAAACCAATGGTTCTTTGATTATTAATGAATGTACCAATGATGATGGTTCTCCACGTGTTATTAAAACTCATCCTAACTTCAGATTATTCATGACTTCTGATCCTAAGTATGGTGAGCTATCTAGAGCTATGAGAAATAGATCCGTTGAAGTATTTGTTGATAAATTAGAAAACAGAGCAACTTCAATGGACAAGTCAATCTTAAACATTCAACCAACAATTGAAAATGCTGAAGAAATTGATCAAACTTTAAAATCATTACAATTGGAATCTCCAGGTAAACCGCTTGTTAACTATGTCAATGTTAATGATAGTGAATCTATTTCTGTTGCTTTATTCTTAGACTACTACAACAAAGCGTGCGATTCAAATAACCAATTTGCATCTTCAGTCTTTTTCCAATTTATTCCAATAGATTTAGTTCATATGATTTTTGAATTATCTAAATCTGCTTGTACTTACCACGAATTCCAAAACACCAAGTTTTTCATTGACATTCAAAACAAATTTGAAACTTTAAAAGAATCCGGTGTTATTGATTCAATTTCTAACATTTATCAAAATGTTTATAAATCTTCTCAATACTTACAGAATTCAAGATTTTCTGATGTTAAGAAACAACCGTTATCACCAATCGTCAATACTTCATTACACTCATTGGTATTAGATTATGCTCCGTTGGCAATCTCTACTGAAACTTCTTACTTATTTACTGTCATTTCACTTCTTTCCGATGCGTTTGATTCAATGAATAATCTTCACGAAAAAGCAAAAACTGTTAATGCGTCAGTTTTAAATCCATTAGAACAATTAGCAGCGGTATCTTTAGGTAGAGAAATTAAGAAACTTCCAAAACTTAATGTTTACAAGTATGTTATCAATATTTTAACATTTGTCAAAAACCAAACCTTAGCATTTTTAAAAGAAAATGAATTATTCAAGAATCATGAATGTTTCAAAGCTTTATTTGATCTTTTATTTATTTGGAGAAACTTAGTTTCTGCTTCAACTTCTATGAATCATACTGCTATTAGAGTTTACAATGAACAACTTTCTTCATGGTATGAAAACGAAAATGACAAGTTTGATGCAAATTTGGTGTCTGAGCTAGGTACTATTATCACTGAATTTACAAAAGATTTACATCTTTCTAGAGGTTCTTCAATGACTTTGATTTGGAATGCCTGTAGATCAATCTATCCTCAAACTGCTGTTGCTTGGGAAAACTATGAAATGTTAATGAAATTAGCTTCAAGATTTGATGAAGTTGCATTTGAACAATTCCCAGAAAATGTAAACAATGTTAATGAATTTAGAAAAATGTTTATTGAATTATTTGGTGCATGTTTAGAAAAAACTCAAAATGATGATTTTGTTTCCATGCTTAAAGTTATTGAAGATAAGATTGAAGATCTTGCTAAAATCTCTACCAATTTCTTATCAAAAAGAGCTCATTCATTTGCTAAAAATTTTGCTGAATTACTTGGATTTGTTGAAGCTAATCAAACTTACAATCAACAAGTTCCATTATTAGACAATGAAACTTTAACTTTATGGTTACTATCTAATAAAAACACTATTTCTTCAATTGATTATCAAAAGACTGAACTATTTAAACCATATCCAAAGATTTTAAGTTCATTATGGTCACCGGAAGGTGATTTAGAAATGCCATTGTTTGACGATAAATTTTTTAAATCCTCAATGGATTTAGTTTCAAAAGTTGAAAAGACACAAGGTGGTAATATTGAACAAACATTATTTGACTTGAAATTCTTTATTTCCCAGATCATTAAGAAATCTCCGGATATTCTTGCCGACAATGTTGAACACTTTTCTGAGATGATTATCCAATGGATTAAATATATGCATGATATCCATGCTACATTAATAGAAAAAGAGGATGTTAGAGGTGAAGTCGATATCAAGTTTGCTGAAGGTACGTACGAATCACTATCTGAATATCAAAGACTTTTCTCAGAATCCGGTTGTTCTGCGTATGCTGAAGTTTTTGGCACATATTTTGTTCCAGCTTTATTATTATCAAAGAAAGCTTTATCAGTGAAGAACTTGGGTGAATGTTTTATTCTTACATCATGTGGTTTTATTATGTTATACATGCCTAACTCTGCCTATGATCCAGCTGCAGTTGATCATATTTTATACAATGATTTTATTGAATTACAAAATATTGTTAATGATATCAAAAATTCATTTATGGAAGCTCGTGTTGTATTTTCTGGTGATGCCCCTATCAGTGCAGAAAATTATTTACCAACTGTTCCTGAAAATAATATTAATGAAGTTCCAAGAGTTTATCGTGATTTTGAACCAGCTGAAAGATTATTTGAAGAATGGCACTTATTTTTCTCTTCATACATGGATAAAAAACATATTGAATTTTTACTTGAAACTGCAAAAGAAGTTACAGATAAAGCTGACTCTCAAATTGAAAACTTTATCAAGAATTCCTCTCATTTTATTTTAAGATTAAAGGAAAACCATTTGAAATTTTCAGACTTAAACGATATCTTAATTGGTTTTATTCATGCTTTAAGATTAGGTTTACATTTATTACATGATGGCCACAAAGTCGATGAGATTAAAACTCCGTCCTCTCTTTGGACTGCAGATGCAGCCTTCATTTACTCAACAACAAAAATTGATTCAATCACAGATTCAGTCCAAAAGATGTGTAAAAAATCATCAGTTGAAGATTATAATGTTGAAATCATTTACTCCTATCTTTTACTTTTATCTAAAACTTACAAAATTCCTACTGAAGTTGGTGGTGCTGATAATTCATTTAACAAAATACTAATGACACTTTATTATAGATGGTCTCTTAGAATGTTGAAAGAACAAGAAAAAGAGTCTACCGAAAGTGGTGTTTTCAAGTTCTCTGATCCTACTATGGATGCAGAAGAAGATTTCAAGAAGTTATTCCCAGATTCTGATGAAATAATGGAAGTAGGTGCCACTGAGACACATTCTGCTAGTATTGATCTGAATGACACTTACTACCATATTGCTAAGGCTTATGTTTTAAATTTCCAACCTAACTCAGCTGCCTCATTCAAAGATATCTCTACAGGTTCATTAACTACATTTAATGCTATTAGAAAAATTTCTGAAGAATCAGGCTCAGGTAATAACACTGGATCAATTTTAACTTTTATTTTATCATTACTGAAAGACTCTTACAATGACTTTGTCCAAGCTAAACCTTCATCTGATATTGATTTCTACAATGGTTATGATTTTGCTCAAACAAGAGCTGCCGGTAAAGTTATTAGAAATGTTCAAATTTCTGTTCACGAATTATTACAAAAATGGCCAGAACATGCAACATTATCTGATTTATTTAGAATTTGTTCTGAATTCCTTGAATATCCAGCTTCAACTCCAATTTTCCGTTTACTTGCAAAAGTGGAACAAATCTTTACATTCATTGCTGAATGGGAAAAATATGCACACTCCGGTGTTTCATTAAAGGTTCATTATGCATCTGTTTCTAGTTTAATTGTTTCTTGGAGACAATTAGAATTAGCTTCTTGGAAACAAGTTTTTGTTAATGAAGAAAAGAACATTGAAAAGAAAATTGGTAAATGGTGGTTTCACTTATTTGAAAGTATTATTGTTCCATCAATCAATGATGAAGTTTTCGATGAGGAAATTGAAGTTAAAATCATTGGTGCTATTAACATTTTTGTTTCACAAGCTACATATGGTGAATTTAGTTACAGATTAGATCTTTTATGCGCATTTGCAACACATGTCAAATTATTAGTTCCAACCTCTCCAATTTACAACTCATTAATGAATATTGTTGATTATTATAAACAATTTGTTCCTCAAATTAATGATGCTATTGCTTACACTAAAAAAGATTTGGAAAAGAAGGTCAATGAAATTATCTTATTAGCAAGTTGGAAGGATGTCAATATTGATGCTTTAAAACAAAGTTCTCGTCGTTCTCATCATAAGTTATACAACATTATTAGAAAGTATCGTGATTGTTTAGTTAAACCTGTTAAACCTTTAGTTGAATCTGGTATTGCTCCTTCAGTTAAAACTCATATTGAAAAACCTGAAGTTGAATCTAAATTAGTTAGATTACCAGAAGATATGTCAAAAATCAATGAATTATGTCAACAAATTTCTACTTGGAATGAAAGAAAGTCCAGATTGAAAAATATTACTCAAGTTGAAAATAACATGAATATTTATATTACTGATATTAAATCAATTAAATTTAGAAGTTTACATGAATATGCAAAGGAAATTATTGAAGATGCTGAAAGTTTAAGAAAGGAAACACCTTTTGTCTATACTAAGGAAAATAAGAAGGTTATTGCCTCTTTGAAAAATGAGAAGCATAAGCTGTTAAGTAACACTATTAAAGATTTGAAACAAATGGGTTTGAAACTACACATGACTACTGATGTTCAAAAAGCTTTACCTACTGCTACTGCCGTTTTAGCTACTTCAACTTCTTTAGAACCAACATCATTCAAAGGTTGTGATACCTTTTTCTTTAGAATTTTGGATTTACTTCCAAGACTTAGACTTGCTGTTTCTGAAGTTCATCCAGATATTCATCCTGGTGATGCTCAAAAATGTTTATGTGCATCAGAAAACTTACTCTTTAGTTTAGTCAAGAACAGACATGTTTTAGTCAGATTCAGTCAATTTAATGAATTATTGAACAATAAGTTATCAAACTTGGAATCTTTTACTACATACAGCTCTAACAAATTACTATCAGCTGATAAATTGTCAACATTACAAAATTCAAAGAAAAATATTATTAACTTCATTCAACAAACACCAACTGTTTTAAATTTTGCTTGTGAAACATTAAGAAATATTTCTCAATTCACAAATAAATCTCATAACACTTCAATCTTTAATAATGCTAAATCTACTATCAATAAATATTCAATTTCAATTTACCAAGTTTTAGGTTCTAACGATATGCAACAAGTTGATGAGCTTAGTGTCTTTTATGATAATTTTGTTACAAGTTTAATTTCATGGAAGGAAGAAAATATTGAAGCAGCATTTGTTGCCGACTTTGTTCTTGAATGGTTAAGTATTCAAAATTTTGAATTCAACTTAGCTACTGATGTTAAACAAGAATCATTTACAATTGAGGATCTTGAAAAATCATTCCGTGAATTATTTAATGCTATTTTGATCTCTATTCAAAGATTACACAAGTTTAATTTTGAGGTTACTGAAAAGAATGAAGATGATGAAGATGACGATGATAAGAACTGGTTAGTTGATTCTCAAAAGAAATTGAATAAATTTGTTGATCTATTATATCCAGCTTCAGTTTCGAAGAAATTAAATAATATCTTTACTGTTTTACAATCACTTGAATTAAATGAAAATGAAACTTTTATTGCTTCAGCTGTTATTGAACATACTTTACCAATTATTCAAAACTACTATAATCTTGTTCAAATTATTGAACATAAATTGAAAACTCAATATATTGATATTTCAAGAGGTTCATTTGAATTATCATCAATGCTCCATACCATCTGTTCCAAAGGTTTCTGTCAACCTGATCCCCCAAGTGATGAGAAGGAAGATAACAATTTGAAGGATGGTACCGGTTTAGGTGATGGTGAAGGTGCTGAAAATAATTCTAATGATGTCGAAGATGATGAAGATTTAAGTGAACAAGCACAACAACCTAATGAAGAAAAAGATAGAGATTATAAAGAAGAAGAAGAGAATGATGATGCTGTTGATATTGAAGGTGATATGGCAGGTGAATTAGAAAATGTTTCAGATCAAGAAGATAAGGATGAAGAAGATGATGAAGATAAGGAAGAGGAAGAACTAGATGAAGAAATTGATGATTTAGATGATATGGATCCTAATGCAGTTGATGATAAGATGTGGGACGAAGAAGCATCATCTAATAGTAAGGAAAAAGAATCTGAAGAAATGCCTGATAACTCTGAAGAAAATGATGATATGAAGGCAATGGAAGATGAAGCTGAAGATCAAAAGGAAAATGATAAACAAAAAGAAAATGATGATAATAATAAACAAGAAGAGGATAATAATGACGAAAATGGAGATGAAGAGGAAAAGGAAAATGATGAGAATGGTGAAGAGGAAGATGTTGGAGAACAAGAAGATGAAGTTAAGAATGAAGAAAACGAACAATTTGATAATACGGCACCTGAAGCAGATGCATTAGAATTACCTGATGATATTAATTTAGATTCTGATGGTGATGATAAATCTGACGATGAAGAAGAAGGTGATGATAAATTTGAAGATAATATGAATGATGATATGGGAGACGAAGAAGATGGTAAGGGTGATGACAAAGAAAATGCCGATGTTGAAATGGATAATGAAGAACCTGATGGAGAAGAGGAAAATGAAGAAGTTGAAGGTGCTCCAGCTGACGATGATGAAAATGAAGGTGAGGAAGATAATGCTGAAGAAGAAGAGGAAAATACTGATGGTATGGAAGTTGATAATGAAGGCATTAATGAAGAAGGTGGGGTTGAAGAAGAAGAAGAGTTAAATGAAGGGGAGGAAGATAATAAGAATGAGGAAGATAAAATGGAAGAAGATAAGAATGATGATGAAGAAATTGAAGGATTAGAAGGTACTGAATCTGGTGCTAATGAAGTTGATGATGATTCTGCAGTTAAACAACAATCTGGTGTTAAAGCCGATGGTGCAGATGCAGATGCTAATGAAGAAAATGATAACATTGGTGCAAGTAATGGTGGTGCTGATTTCCAAAATGAGGAAAATCAAGAGAAGGAAGAGGATACCAATGCTGAACAAAATGAATCATCAAGAGATCAAGCAGCTGAATCAATGAAACAATTAGGTGATTCGTTAAAGGAATTCCATAGAAGAAGACAAGAAATCAAAGAAGCAACAGATGATGATATGGTTGATCAAAAGGCAGGAGAAAAACCTGATGAATTCCAACATTTAGAAGGTGATAATGCTGAAGAAACTACTCAAGCATTAGGTGCTGCTAATAAAGATCAAATTCAATCTATTGATGATGATATGGCAATTGATGACGAAGAAGAAGATGAAGTTGTTGATGAAAATAAGCCAACAATTGAAGAAGAAGAATCTGAAAATAAATTAGCCAAAGATGAAGAAGATGAAGATGTTGTCATGGAAGATGGTGAAATGAATGATGATTTTGCTGGTGAAAAGCGTTCAGGATTCATGAATGAACGTAATAGAGAAGTTGATGAAATTCCAACTAATTTAAATATGAATATGGATATTGATTCTGAAGATTCATTATCAGATGAAGAAGAAATTGATGGTATTGTTGGTGAAAATGAAACCAATGAACCAAATGTTAGACCATATGAAGAAGCAGAAGAATTATGGAGTAAGGCAGATGAATCAACTAGAGATTTAACATCATCATTATGTGAACAATTAAGATTAATTTTAGAACCTACATTATCAACTAAATTAAAGGGTGATTATAAGACAGGTAAAAGATTAAATATGAAGAGAATTATTCCATATATTGCATCACAATTTAGAAAGGATAAGATTTGGATGAGAAGAACTAAACCAAGTAAAAGACAATATCAAATTATGATTTCACTTGATGATTCTAAATCTATGGCAGAATCACATGCAGTTGATATTGCATTTGAGAGTGTTGCATTAGTTTCCAAAGCATTATCACAACTTGAATCTGGTCAAATATCTATTATGAAATTTGGTACAAAGGCAGAAGTTGTTCATCCATTTGAGAAACAATTTGGTAATATTTCAGGTATTAATGCTTTTAGAGAATTTAAATTTGAGGATACAAGAACTGATATAAAAAAATTAATTTCTAAATCATTAAAAGTTTTCAATGAAGCAAGATCATTTGGAGATGCAGATTTATGGCAATTACAAATTATTTTATCTGATGGTGTTTGTGAAGATCATGAAACTATTCAAAGATTAGTTAGAAAAGCTAGAGAAGAAAAAGTTATGATTGTTTTCGTTATTATTGATGGATTAAATAGTCAAGAATCAATTTTAGATATGAGTCAAGCAAATTATACAACTGATGATAATGGTAAAATGAAATTACAAGTTACTAAATATTTGGATACATTCCCATTTGAATTTTATGTTGTTGTTCATCATATTAATGAATTACCTGAAATGTTATCATTAATTTTAAGACAATATTTCACCGAATTAGCTTCTTCTTGATTGAAGTTTGCATTACATTTTTACTACAATTTTTATTACATTATTCTATTATATTATATTATATTATACTACTATATTATTATACTATTTTTATTATACTATTACTATTTGCATTTACAGTTTATTTTTATTTTTATTTTTATTTGTGTTTATATTTATTTTTATTACAATTTAAAAAAGTTACTACTATTATTATTACCATTACTATTACTAGTATTTCTAATTCTTTGTACTTAGATATAAAATATTATGTAATCAAAAAGTACTCAATCCATTTTAGGACACTTTCTTTGGTTCATTTTCAGTCAATTTCAAATATTAGCAACTTTTCGTTATAACTTTCCCTTAAACACGTAAAAAATGATCTGTTTACTGACTCATCCTCACTTTGGCAAACACACATTTTTTTAGGGAAATCAAGAGCGAATTAAGACCACCAAAAAAGTGCCATCTACAAGAGAGAAAACCAAGAGCGAATCATGGCCAAAAACACAACCGTGTCTCGGAAAGAGATACTGAAAAGGTGAGCGCGGTTAGGTGAAGAAAAGGAAGAAATTACCTAAATAGGCAAAGCGCCCTAGTGATGAGAAGAGTTTTTCCAAAATTTGAAGAAAATAAATCTTTCCAAGTCCGTGCAATTGTGAGTCTATCATTATTTACAAATTGGTGGAATTGTTGATGTGGTTGTATGTGTCATTTAAGGAGGAGAAGAGAGTTAAAAGTTTTCACAATTTATTAAATGTCTCTTTTTTTCTTACCTTTTATTTGTAAACTTCTTTATTCAAGGTTATTATCGTTAAATTGAAAATGACAAATTATCGTGAATATCAAAAAATTATTAATCTCGCTTCATTATCTCAAAAGAATCAAGTGAAACATCAACATTCAACTTGTAATGTATCATCTCATAATGATTTAAGTTGTGCAAATAATGCAAATAATACTGCAATAAAGTTATCAAATGAATCCGGTGCAATTATTAATTCATCAAATCAAATTGTAAAGCAAAAGAAAAAAATTACAAGAACTAAAACAGGTTGTTTCTGTTGTAGAAAAAGAAAGAAGAAATGTGATGAAAGGAAACCTGCATGTTCAGGTTGTTTAAGAAATAATCTTAAATGTATTTATCCAACTGAGGAAGAATTAAAGAAAACTACATTTGCATCATCATCATCATCCGGAAATTCCACCTCTACTACATCACGAAAGTTAAAGAAATCTGATAAATTAGCAGCAGCTGCAGTTGTTGCATTATCAGAAATGAAATCTTCAAACACTTCATCATTATACCCTCTAAGATCTTTAACACCAATTACAAGCCCAATAATGTCACCATCATCACCATCACAACCTGAAATGTATTCAGATTCAACACATTCAAGTGATAATGAATCACCAATTTCTTCACCAAGATTATCACCATACCCATATACTAATAATACATCAATTTTAGGTAATACTACAGGTGAATCTAAAGTTCCATTCTTAAGTATTAATAACATCAATTACCAGAATTCTATTAAAATTCATCCAACAACAAGACAAATTTCAGTGAAAAGTTTACTTAATTAGTTACTTTCACAATTGTTATATATATAACTCTTTACTACGTTAATCAGCTATTTTTCACTTTCTACTTTTTTATATCTTTGTACAATAATTTGTATAGTCAATGTTCAATATATTTTTAAATAATATCTATTATAAAATCGAAATAAAATACCCACAACCACTACAGTTAAGCCCTCGGAAAAAGTAAATTCTACTGAAAATTTTACTATTTTTGACGTTTTGACGGTTTTTCTTCTTTACAAAATAGTACCACTATAAGCTTCTACGGGATGATGCCTTAACTTTTCTCAGTTTCAACTCCGTATACTAATTTAAGAGTTAGGGCCCTATGATTGAATGGAATGAGTTTTACATACTTTGATTGTTCCTGTTTTTGAATCATATTCATCTCCTTAAGTTAACCCACAGCGAGAACTTTCTCCTATTTCCATTTCTATTTCCATTTTCTGATTCCTCTAGGCATTGGCAACAGTTTATTACTTTACTTTTGGCATTGTTTCTTTTCTTAAATTCTACAAAAAGTATTAAAGAAATTGTATACGTAAAGTTAACCAGTTTTCTTCTTTTTATAATCCGCCAAACTAAAACGTTTAACAATTTTAGGTTTCTCTTCAACGCCGTCTACGGACTTTTTATTTTCAGTTTCCGAATTTTTATTTTCAATTGACGTTTTCAATTCTGTTGGAGCTTTTTGAGTTATTTTCGTCAACACTTCAGGATTAACCTCAACTGGAATTGGTAGGTTAATAATTTCTTCACTACCATCAACACCAACATTCTCTTTATCAATTATTATATTGGTTAAATTAACTTTAATATTATTGTTATCACCAATTTCATTGTATTTCTTTAAGAGTTGAAGTTGCTTTGGTAAAATATGAAGATTGTATAGTGAGCTCTTCTTTTTTGCTTTGAATACAAATTTATTAGAATCATCACCATTATTTTCATCATCAATGACTATTTCCTCTTTATTATTACTACTTTGAGCTCTTTCTTCATTAGTTTCTCCACCATTCGCTTCAACTTCATTAACATCACCACCACTACCACTTCCATCATCATTTTGGTTTTTCATATTTTTAATATAATTCAAAATATAATTATCACGTTCAATAAATCTTTGTTCAATTGGTATATGTTTTTGATTTGGTGTTGGTGAAATTATTGAAAAATTACTCTTTCTGGAATTTCTTTGTAAATAAGTTGAATATTTCTTTGTTTTATTAACAATACATGTAGATGAAGAATTTGAACATGCACATTCAGTTAAATCTAATATTGATAAAATTGAATTAATTATAGTTATTTTATCATCATTATTAAAATCATTCATATTTTCAAAATTTTCTTCATCTTCATTAATTAATTTTAATATTGGATGATTATCATCCCATTCCCATGGTAATGTTAATTCAATTTCAGATTTAATTTCTTTTGTTGTAAATATACCAAATGATACTTCATTTTTATTACTAATTATTGTCTTTATCTCACAATTTGGTTGACATGATTTCCTAATAAATCTTGTAAAATTTCCTAATCCTCTTTGATCAATAACAATTGGTAAGTTGGGGTGAAAATAAACACTTGGTTTTGGACATCCTAATATCCAATATTTATTAACTTTATCCATTATATAATTTGGTTTTGAATCAATTTCACCTGTCATTAATGATATACAACTATTTTCTTTGATTGGCTTTGTAGAAAACAATCCTAGTTTGGAAATTCCACAAAACTTTGCCTTAGCATTCTCAGTTGGTCCTTTAATATTCAAGTAATTATTATTAATCGGTAATTTATTCAAACCAAATTTATCAACTTTAACTATTGGAATTGATTTATCATTATTCTTTTTCAATATATTTGGTAATTGATTGATTAATGATTTAATTGAAGGAGATTTGAAAACATAATAATCAATTGGATAATATAATGATTTATATTTATTAACACCAATTATTTCATTTGAATTATCATCAGTTTTCTTTCTCTTAAATTGTATAATTCCATTATTTTTTGTATTTTCCTTAGCAGTTTCATTTGAATCTCTTTTCTTCTTTGATTTTTCATCATTTAAAAATTTTAATTGTAATTTTTTAGCCTTTTGTTCATCAACATGTAAATTTTTATTACATAAATTACACTGGAAATCATCAGGTGTATCATCAATTGATTTAAATCCCATACAAACTAAATGTTGCCATCTAAAACATTTATCACATTGAATTGTTAATCCATCATCATGATCATAACCACATATACAACTTATAATACCTGAATCAGGTCCAACTGCATATGAAGGTACAGTAGGTTCAACTATTGATTCTCTATGTTTCCTTTTATTATTGGTATTCTGTGATGATGATCTTTCTTCTTTTCTCCCTCTTTTTTCATCCTTATTATCCGACTTTAAATTAATCCCAGGTTTCAATACATTATTTGCTATAACTTCCTTTCCTTTATCTTTTTCCTTTTTAATTTTAATTCCATTATCAGGAAATGATTTATGTATAATAGGTATTGGAGTTGCAGCAGCAGCAGCTAAAGCGGCAGCGGCTACAATTGCCTTATTTGAACCATTTTCACTTGCTAATGCAGCAGCTGCAGGACCAGGAGATTTAGTCATTGAATCTAATAGTGAAGGATTATTTTGTAATTGATGATCTCTCTGTATAGAAGAATTACGTCGTGTCATTTGAATACTTTGATCAATTGGTTTAGTTATTGATATTTGTGTATTGGTAGGTACGGCTGGTGGTGAAACAATTACAGATATTGATTGATTTGAATTAGGTACTGGTTCAGATATTGGATTTGAAGATAATCTCTTTGATTGATTTGAGAACAGCATTAATAAACCAGCAGCTTCATTATCTTGTGAATCTGTTGGTATCATTGGTATAGAATCTTGTGAAATTTAATTTATATAACTTTTAGTAAAGATTGATTAATGTGGGATATTCTGTTATTAAGAGTATGATATACTAATGAACTAATATACAGCTGTGTGAGTAATGCGAGTTATATATAGGTTTGATAACAGAGTAGTTCTCTCTGTTTAATATAACTTATCCTTGTATCTAAAGAACAGAGAATATATCCCTATAGCAGACCGTATTATTAAGATTAATTTAATTGTATTAAGAGGCTATACGATCGTAAAAAAGAAGTGAAAATTATACGACATAATTTATACGAGATAAACGAAATAAACAAGTATTACATAATCAATATATTACATAATCAGCCTGAACGACGATGCGACGGAAAGTTTTGGAAATTGTTAAAAATTGTTAAAATTTCTTTTGACTGAAAGACTCTTTCATGAATTTTGAGCTTGAATTTGATTTTGAATAATTTTATTTTGTATTTTCATATTAAAACAACTCTAAGATAACAAACAATGGCACATAGATTATTAGCACAAGTCATTTTTACAGGTACTAAAGTATTTGGTAGAGCTTTTACAGAAGCATATAAGGAAGCAGCAGCTGCAACTACTGCACAACAAGCAACAAAGGGTGAAAAAGGTGCAAATGCTAAAAAGACAAGTGCAACTTCAAGAGATGGTGATATAACATTAGATGAAGCATGTAAAATTTTAGATGTTGATTTAAGTGGTTTAAGTTTAGATAAAGCACAAAAAAAATATGAATATCTGTTTGATATTAATTCAAAGGAAAAGGGTGGATCATTTTATGTTCAATCAAAAGTTTATAGATCAATGGAAAGAATTAAAAATGAAATTGAATATTTACAAGAATTTCAAAAGGCTAAAACTGATGGAGAGGGACAGAATAATGATAATGGTAAATCAAATACACAACAAGGTAATGATAAATCAACGTGAAATAGTGTATTAACGAGTTCTTTTATAACAATTTTGCATACCAATACGTAACGATAGATTCAAACGACTGTATATAACATTAAAGTTTTTATAACATTAATATCAACATTAATATTAACATTAATAACAACATTAATATTATATATTAGCTTTAAAATAAGTAAGATGGGTAAGTAATTCAGTAAAAGACTTTTCAAAGATAGAATAAATTTCTCAAATCTACAATTACATCTACGATACAATAATAAAATGTAGAAACACAATTAGTCGGATGAATGGCATATATTTGATTTAAAATCAAATAACTAACAAACATCAATCTAAAACTAACGCGATACAATCACTCTAAGAACCTGAAACGAAATGTTAGCCGTGACAAGTTTGTTAGGCAAGTCGACAAACATTTAGCTGAACTTGATGATTACCGGAATTTTCCCTAAGACAGCAACAATGGCTGAATGGTAAACTATCAAATGATTCTATTTTTGGGAGAGACGTATCTCTCCCTGAAATTATACGTAGTATAACCTCTACTGATGTGATAAAGGAAGAAAACCAAAAGCTTAAAGGAAAAGAGAAAACTAACAAAAGAAGAAAAATTTCAATTATGAGATGTGCTCTTCCTTTTATATACTTTTCCAAAGCAATGAAAAACTTTTTCCACTCACAGTGAGGGTTTCTTTAATGTTACAAGTGAGCTCTTCTACAGTGTCTACTGCTATTGAAGAATGGTATATATATAATTGTATTGCATTAGAAACAATGCATTGTACGTAGAATATTATATAAAATACACTGTAAATTACTTATTACACACCAATCATAGAGAATAATTGATTCTCTTGTTCTTCTGCATCACCTAATTGCACAATAGTACCTAATGCTGGCATTTGTGATAACATTTCATCACTATCTTCATTACCTGTGTCCTTTATATTACCCTCATAAATAGGTTTATGTAAATTCTGTGTGAATTTTGAATAATCATAAACATTCTTAACTTCATTATTAAATTGTTTCTTCTTTTCTTCATTAATTTTACTCTGTAATTCTGTAATTTCATCATCATCTGATAAATTATCTGTAACATCAATATCTTCATTATTTGGTCCATTTTGATAGACTAATTGACCATCTTGACTAATATCTGCATTAATAACCATTGCACCACGTCCCGATCTCTGTAATTCATGTTCCCTCATACGATTTTGAAGTTTTTGTTGTCTTTTAAATTGTAATACTCTTTCCATTGGTGATGCCCATAATGAACCTCCATTCTCTCCACTTGGTAAATCAAAATCAGCTGCATGATCAATAATTTTAGTACGTTCAGCTCCATTATCTTGAAAATTTAATAACATTGCTAATCTTTCCTCTGCTTTAATTAATTCTTCATCCTTTTGATGTCTAGATTTATAAAATTCTAAATCTTCTTGGTTTTGTTTTATAAGTTCTTTCTCTTTCTGTTGTGCTTCTTCTTCTAACTTACGTTGTTTCTCTTTATCTTCTATTTGTTTGAAAAATTTCTCTTGTACTTTGAAATTGTTCTGTCCGGTATTATTTAATGATATCTTAATAACATTTTTTTTCTTTGGTTTTACAGATGGTTGTGTTGTACTTTTCGTTACATTATTAGCTTCATCCTCTAATTTCTCTTTCTCCTTTTGAATAATTTCAGAAATTTCAGCTCTCTCTTCATTACTCATAAGTGATGCACCACAGAATGAACATGGTTGTAATCCTTCCTTTTCACAAATAATCTTACCACAATTTAAACAATTAGGATACATTTCAAATAATGGATGTCGTGTTGCATTACAATTACATATCCTAATATCATCACCATTTCTTCTTTCATCATTAGCAATCTCAAGTTGAATTAATACTTTATCTAATTCTTCAATATTATCTATCTTTTTCTTAACCATTTTTTGTTTAACTTTCTCTTTCTCAACCGTAGCTGGCTTTAAATCAAACATATCTGATGTTGTTGATCCATTTTTAGAATTATTAGTCATTCTACCTTTAGTGGTTGTTATTATTTTCTTTTTAACTAATCTAACACCTGTGCCTTTAGGTTTAGTTGAAACAATTGATTTGGTAGTTTCCTTAATTTTCTCTACTTTTGGAACATTTTCCTGAACAGCTGGTTTATTTGATCCAAATACCATATCACAAAACTGTCCCACAAAATCAAATGTTTGATCCGTCGGTCCTAATAAATCAACAAAATGACTACTCATTGAATCTCTTGTCTTAAATGTACTTAATGCATATTGAACCATTTCATCAATTGATTGATCATCCAATGGAATGATATTTTGAATACTATCATGACCAAATTTCTTTATCTGATTTAATGTATATGATGTCATTTAGTTTTGTATAACAAAAGAAAGAATGATTAAAGAAGAAATTGCATGAATCATGAATTTCAGATTTTCATGTTTTTCATAAATTTATTTTCAACGTTTATATTTCAAGCTTCTTTGAATTATATTTTTAACCTTATTCTTATCACAGCAATGAGTTATCAGTCAGTAGAGGAAGAAGAAAAGGCTTTAAGAGAGTCATTATCGAAATTACAGGGGAAAGTTGAACAACAACGAGAACTTGTTGAAAGATTAAAACAATTAAAACAGCAAAGTTTAATAGAGAAGAATGGTCAACAAAAATCTATCAAAACATTAATAAATGAACAAAAATTTTCAACAACTAATAGAATCAATAAGAATAAGAAACCATCAAATCCAATAACAAAACCAATTTTTACTAACACACCAACAGGACGTAAGTATCATATACCATTATCAGTTAATTCAAAAGTTACATTAAATCATAATTTGACAAGATTACCAAATAGGAAGAAACAAGTTAATATTAATAATCCATTTATTCAAAAAATATTATCAAGTAGAAGATATCATCGTACATATAATAGGTTTTTCTTTAATGGTTATAAATATGTTTTAATTCATATGGATAGATGTTTTTGTTTATTGTCAACTTGTAATGAAATAACTAAAGAGCCAATTGAAGATGCATATTCAATGCCAACTCATATAAAATATAATGGCAAATATTATATTAAACAACCAAATGGTAATTATCATATGGAACAAACAAGGAAAATGTAAGTATTTATTAAATTTTATTATCGTCGAATATGTTTTATACTAACACAAAATCACCAATATTATTATAAATTATAGCAAACATGATGAAAATAAGGCTAATTTACCATGTAAATATTATACATCATATGGAATTTGTACTCAACCATTTTGTTTATATTTACATGATCCAACACATGTTGCATTATGTCCAAGAATGCAAAGTAATAAAAATCATAAATGTTTAGATAAATCATGTCATTATTCACATAAACCAACACAATTTAATTCACCAAGTTGTAAATTTTTTCAAATTGGTAAATGTACAAATAATGATTGTATATTTACACATAAATTAGAGAATCAATCATCACCAATTTGTCGTCCATTTGCTTGTTTAAAATATTGTGAATCTGGTTTAAATTGTAAATTTATACATTTATTTAATTGTCCTGATGTTAAAGAATATGGTAGATGTTTAGATCCTAATGATTGTAATTGTTTACATAATAGTGATTTAATTGAAAATGATATGAAATTAATTACAAGAAATGAAGATAATGATAATGTTGTTAGTATTGTTTATGATTCAAGTAATGATGATAAAGATAATAAAGATGATAAATATAAAAGTAATCATAATAATGATATGAGTGATTCAGATGATGAAAATGTTGAATTTATTGTAGGACCTGTAGGTGATAGTATAAGTGAAAATAAAAATTATGTATCATTGTAGATAATTAAACTTCATCTTTCCGGGGTATTAAGTATTGATTATTTAGGCATAATATAAATAGGTATATTAAATAGAAAATATATAGTAAAGCAAAGTAATTAACAAGTTATAGAAACTTATTTCTCATATCTCCAACTTAAATCAGGGTGTTCACTGTGTAACTCCTCATCTAATGCAAGATCAATTTCATCAATTAAATCATAGTTCTTTTCATTCTTTTGATGAATATAAACTTCATTATTGGAATCTTTCTCAGATTCTTCCAAGAATAAAGCAACTTTATTCATCTCTAATGATAATAATTCTTTTTCAAATCTTTGTTCCTCTTCGTCATAATCGTCATCATCATCATCTTCTTCGTCATCATCATCGTCGTCGTCATCATCATCTTCTTCTTCTTCTTCTTCAATTTCTTCCTTATCAATTTCATCTTCGTCAATATCATCAACGTTTATTTTCTTAAATGGATTATTGATCTTTCCATTTGTTATATTTTCATCATTGTTATTTTCTTCTTCATCAATAAGTTGTGATATAAGATTTAAGGAAGTTTCATAATCATCATTAAGAGGAGGCTCAGTCATGAAATTATTATAATCTTCAAGTTGATCCGATACTGATATATTATTTAAATCATCACTATTTTGGTTTTGATAACTATTATTATTAATTTGTTCATTTCTTGAAAACTTTATTGCAGTTGGTTGAATAACTCCTAATCCAACATTGGAATTTTTAATACGATGATGATTATAAGGACTTAATTTCAGATTCGGGTTCGGGTTCAGATTCAGATTCAGATTCAGATTTGGTGAGTATCCATAATGATTGTTGATGCTGTTATTATTGGTATTCCCATTATAAACAATTTTAGATGATGCTATACCTGCAACCATTAATGAAGTTTTCATATTCTTATTTGAACCAATATTATTGTTATTATTGATATTATTATTGTTAACCATCAAATTATTTTGATCATTTGTAATATAATTTCTATCATATTGTTGATTAAATTCCATATGTGGATTAGTAGATAATTGAATATTCTTAATTGATCTGTAGTTATCATTATAATTATCTTTTATTATATTTGATATTGGTAATGGATTAATAATTTTTTGTTTAATTCTATCAGAACCATTAAAATTTTTAATAAATAAATTATTTTCCTTTTGATTATTCAATGAATAAATTGAATTTTGGAAATAAGGCATTTGAAAAATTTCATTTGCAGTTGCTCTATCCTTTGGATCCCAAGTTAAACATTTTCTTATCATTTTGAAAAAATATGCTCTCTCATTACCAGGAAAATCATTCTTTCTGATAAAATTTTCTAATAAATTACCGAAATGATTTGGGAAAGTTATACCTAATTTTGAAGCTAATAGTTTTGAATCATCCCAAAATCCACCAAAAGGTTTAATTTCTTCATTATTTTGATTTTTAAAGGATTGTGCAGATATATTATTAGTTTTCAAGACATGATTATAGAATGCAGTTGTTGGATTACCTAAAAAATCCATCATTTTATTACATTGATCTAATTCATTTGCACCAGGGAATAAAGGTATAAAAGTTGCACATTCAACGGCAACACAACCAAAAGCCCAAATATCGACAGGATAGGAATAATAATTTTGTCTTAACAAAATTTCTGGAGATCTATACCATCTTGTTGAAACATAAGCAGTAAATTGTTTTTTATTTGTTGAATGTCTAGCTAAACCATAATCAGCTAATTTAACAATATAAGAGTTAATCAATTGATTTTCAGGTATATTTTTAGGTGAGCCAAAATAATTAACATTACAAGAAACAAGTATATTTTCAGGTTTAACATCTCTATGAAAGAATAAATGTTTATGAATATGACTAATTGCACTTAATAATTGAAATAAAATTGATTTAAGAGTTTTAGCAGAGAAAATATTATTTTTTCTTGATTTCATAACTTGATATAAATTTTGTTGCATAGTTTCCATTACAATATGTAATTTAAAATGATGTCTATCAATGAAAACATCCATTATTTGAACAAGATTAAAATGAGAATCAACTGAGAAAATGAATTGCATTTCCTTAATTTTAGAATAATCTGAAGTTCTTTTCAATGTTTTACTCATTGTTTTAATTGCAACTAAATTATCATTTAATTTATAATTAATTGATAAAGGATAAAGAAGTGAACCTTTTGAAGATTTCATTTCATCATAATTTGATTCATATACACCAGGACACATTTCATATAAACCAACAACTCCGAAACTACCTGAACCTAATTTTTTTTGATGCTTATACCTTGAGCTAAAAGATTTGACTGGGATGTTAGAAACATGAGAGATTTTATAGTTATTATTATTAAAATCATTATTAATATTATTATACTCCGAGCCGATTGTGGAAAGATAAGCATTATTACTATTATTAGTATTATTTGAACCAATATTAGATAATTTTGACAATTTAGAAGATGTCAAATCCATCAAAGTATCCAAACTACGACGATGAGTCCCCTGTATCGACTCCATTACTAATTTAAAAAAGAAATCAAAGACAAAATCAAAGATAAATAAAGATAAATAAAGGAAAATGGGAGCAAAAACCTCATCACAAAAATGAAAAAAAATGAAAAGCCACTTGAATTTCATGATAAATGATGTAATGCCCTTTTTCCTCGCGATAAGGGGAATTTTCAATATTTATTCACTTTACTATACTCTGAGTCAATTACTGCATTCACGTTTCTCTTTAATTTAATTTATAGGGAGTAAGGACAATGGGAGAGTATATTAATATGGATGTATTATCCATACCTCGATTGAAAGAATTACAGAGAATTGATGATTCTACTAGAGTTTCCATTTCTAGAAGTCTTTGGAAATACTGGAATAATGATCTATTCACTGATTTAGAGAAGGAAATATTAAGATTAAAACCAAGTGATTGTTCATTTGTTGAAAAATATTCACAAATTGAATCATTCCCAATTAATAATAGATTACACATTAATGAAATTTCACTTGCAACTGTTAATAGTGATCATCCATTAAGAGAATTTTATAAAAGATCAATTAAAGATTATAAAGATTCAAATATTGAACAATTACGTAATGCAGAGAAACAATTAATGGAAATTGATACATTACCTGTAATTATATTCATTCATGGATTAGGTGGTCAAATATCACAATTTGAACCAATTTTAAAAGAATTTAGAAATTGTAGTGATATTTTCGGAATTGATTTACCAGGATTTGGTAATTCAAAAAGACCAAGTAGAAACAATAATGGTATTAAATTTAGTATGTTATCTAAATATAGTGATGAAGAATTAAATAAATTAGAGCAAAGTTTGAAATCATTGAAAGATGAAGATTATGAAACTGATTCAATTGCTGATATGATTCAACAGATATTAGATTATAAGTTCCCTAATAGGAAATTCATTTTCATTGCACATTCAATGGGTACACATATCAGTACCAAAGTTATCAATAATTTAGAAAATGGTAGAGTTGTATCATTTGTAATGATGTCACCACCTGGAGTTAGTGAAGAAAAAGTTATATTTAATAGATTTCATTGGAGTAAGCGATGGTTTTTAAATTTATGTTGTTATAATTCTAAAATATTTGATTATTATAGATTTTTCGATAGATTTGGAGGATTATATTCAATTAGTGTTAATAATTATATTTATTGTAATAATAATAATAAGAGAGGGATTGAGGATGATGATGATGATGATGGTGATGAAATATTGAAAAGATTAACACAATTTAGATGGAATTTAGATACTGAATCAAGTATATTTTTAAAATATTTAAAAGGTTTCAGAAGTGTTAGTGAAGAAGAATTGAAAATTTTAGGTAGTAAGATAAGTAAGGGTAAAATGATGGTTTGTTGTGGAGAATCTGATAAAGTAACAAAAGTTTCAGAGAGTGAGAAGATTGTCCAAATAATCAAAGAAGGTAATGAAGGTATTATTGATATTAAATTTGAAAAAGTTAATAATTGTAATCATTCATTATTTTTAGATAAACCTGAACTTATAAGTGGGATTATTTATAAATTTATTGAAGATTTAAATATTAATATAAGTTGTACATGGGTATTAAAGATTAAAGCCATTTTATCAGGAGATAAATGGGGGTTAAAAAATGAAGTTAAATGGAATAAAGTTGTTACATTATCCAAACCAATTATTAATAAAATATCACCAAATAAACCTAAAAGTTATTTACTTGGTATGAAAACATTAAGACAAACAGATTTAATTCATAATCCAATTAATTTTGAAATGGAACATCCAGAAATATTTGCAATTGTTGATATTGGATCAGATACACCATCATATGAACCTGATGATTTCCAAAGAATCAAATATATTAAATATAAAACAGAGAGTAAAGTTACACCAGATAATATAACAATTGTTAAATTTATTGAAATAATTAATAAATTAATGAAAGAGAGAGATATTGATGATCAATATATTGTTGTTCATTGTCATTATGGACAAAATAGGACAGGATTTTTAATTTGTTGTTATTTAATTGAGAAATTAGGATGGAGTGTTAATGAAGCAATAATGGGATTTAAAGAGAGTAAAGAACCAGGTATTAAACATGTTCATTTTCAAAATGCATTACATTTACGATATAATGAGTGAGTGAGTGGATTGTAGTGTGTGTGATTGTGTGTGTAAGTATATATTTTTAGACCGATACATATAAAGTATAAATAAAGTATTAAATATAATTATAGAAATGAAATGAAAAATAAAAAGAGATTAAATTAAATTGTCAAACTACCCTGTAGAATGATATTTTTTTATTATTAAGACCTGTTATAAAATGAAATGATGTATAATTTAGTAAAGATTAGTGATAGAATGGTATGAGTGTTTTGAATATATAATAAATTTATATCCTAAAAGCATTACCAACACTAAAATTACCGATATGATCTTTATCCTTTTGATTAATTGTTGTTTTAATTGGTAACATAAAAGGGATTGTCATTGCAATTGATAAATATAAGAGAGCAGGAAGACGAGATGAATTATAAATTGCAGGATTCATTGTAAGTAATATGTAATATGTAGTATGTGAATAATTTAGAGAAAATATATTAAATGAAATAAATATTAATAGATAGGTATAACCAACATTAACTGATATAGATGGGGTGGGAACCAGCAGAGTATTTATAGTAAACCCGGAGTTGTTACTTTAAACTGTTCCGATAAGTAGTTCTATACGAGTGAGAAATTTTTATTTTTTATTTTTATCGTCTGATTTTTTTATTTTTATTTTTATTTTTATTTTTATTTTTATTTTTTGTTGTTGTTGGCGTTTTTATATTTCGGTCAACTGTGGCTGTTATACCGTGTTAGTTATTATCGATCTTTACAATACTGATAATAATGCCAGTATTGGATATTGATGTATCACCTGCTGTAAGATCATTATCTACTACATTATCATCTTCATCATCACTATTGACAACACCTCGTGGTCTATTACTAGTGGAAATTCAGGGTGATTTATCATTACCAACAGTTTCATCAAAGAGCCCCCTTTTCAATGAAACTTCAATTCCTCAAGTTTTAGAAAAATTACACTTCGACGCGAGTAGCGTCGATTCTTCTGTTAATAATGATACTAATATAATTGATTCTAATATTACTTCTAATACATTAGAAACTGTTAAAATTGGTAAATTAGAGATTGATTCTAATTTCAACAAAGCAACTCTTTATATAAGTACATCACAAAGATTACTTGGTACAATTGAAACACTTGATCCACCATTAGCCCTATTAAAGACAACAGATTCCGCGGCTGAATTATCTGATGTAATCACTCAAAGAATTATTTTCAAACAGAGACCATTACCAATTATGTAATAAATCAGTGTGTGTCTTTTTCTCTTTTGATAACAATGGTACAAATTGATGGTTCAATATCAATACCACCTTCAAATTGTATAAGACTTGTATCTTTTAATATTAATGGTTATAAAACTTTAAATCATTATCATCCTTGGAATCAATTTGATAATTTATCTAAAATTTTAGATTTTTTCAATGCTGATATAATTTCATTTCAAGAATTAAAATTACAACAAAGTGATATTGATAAAAAATTAGCTAATTTATCAAATTATAAATCTTTTATTTCAATTCCAATTTCTAAAAAAGGTTATAGTGGTGTATCCCTATTTATTAAAAATTCTAATAATTTTAAAATTTTAAAAATTGAAAATGGTATAACTGGATTTTTAACAATTAAAGGTTCTAAAAATACTTATAGGAAAGAATGGTTATATAAAGAAGGGGAAGAATCTTGTTGTTCAATTGGTGGTTATACTGATAATATTAATGATTGGAAAATTGGTCAATCAATTGATTCAAATGGTAGATGTATAATTGTTGAATTATCAATTAATTTAATTATAATAAGTGTTTATTGTCCTGCAAATTCTTCAAATGATGAAATTGAGGAAAAATCTCGTTGTCTTTTCATTGAAACTTTATTTCAAAGAGTTAAAAATTTAGAAAAAATGGGTAAAAATGTAATTATAATGGGTGATATAAATATTTCTCCAAGTTTAATTGATAGAGATGATGAAATTGCAATTGGTATTAAAAATAATTTATTAATAACTAATAAAATTAATGATAAATCATTTGAATTTATTAATGCAAGTGAAGTAATTAATTTTAGAAATGCTAAATTATCAAGAACTATTCTTTGGAAATATTTATATGATTATGAAAATTTACAATCAAATGAAAATAAATTTTTATTTGATTTAGGCAGATTTAAAAATAAAAATAAAATGAAAAAATATACTTGTTGGAATACATTATTAAATAATAGACCATTAAATATTGGTTCAAGGATTGATTTATTCTTAGCAACTAAAAATCTTGAAAAATTATGTGTTAATTGTGATATTTGGAATTTCCTTTATGGTTCTGATCATTGTCCAGTTTATTGTGATATTGATATATCTTCATTTAATTCATCATCATCATCTTCATCTTCATCTTCATCATCAACAACTCCTAATTTTAAACATTTTGAAGCAATGAATTACTATGATTTAGCATCATTTAAATCAATTGCATCTTTTTTCAAATCAAAACAATCATCATCATCTACTCTTACACCAGAACCTAATATAGTATCATCTGCACCAGTAAAGAGATCACAAACTACACCTGCTTATGAAAGTAGGAAAAAACCTAAAAATCAAGGAACTTTATTCTCAGTATTACAAAAGAAAACCATTGCTAATAATACCAAAACTAATGGATCATCATTATTTGTTACAGAAGATTCTGATGATGAGAATGATACACAAAACGTATCATATTCACAACCCGATACGACTAAACTTACAAATTTTAATACAATGTTAAGATCTTCGTCAACTATACCTACATGTAATCATGATGAACCATGTGTTTTAAGAACAACTAAACAAGGAGCCAATATGGGACGTAAATTTTGGTGTTGTGCTAAACCATCTAAGGATCGAATATGGGAAGATAAAGCTGATGGTAATAATAATGGAAGTAAACAACTTACTGATGAAGATTGTAATTGTAATTATTTCAAGTGGGCTCAAAAATAGATTTTTTTAACTTTAAGCGCAACATGAATTTTTAATCTTTTAGAAAATTTTTTTCTTTCTTGTATTATTCTCTTTATAATTTTTCTTTTATAAAATAACCATGTCTACATTATCCAAAGCTACTATTGAAGAAGTAATTCCTGTAGATCCAGGAAAGGGTAAACGTGTTAGTGGGAAAAATTGGAAAGTTGAAAAAAATGCATTTAGAATTAAATCATTAGGTGTTAAATCATCATTTGCTAAAAGACAAGAATTAAGATTAAAGGAACAACAAGATAAGGCAAAATTAAAGGCATTAATTGAAGAAAAGGAGAATGAGAAAAAGGCTAGAATTGCTAAAATAAAGGAAAAACGTGAAAAGAAGGAGGAACAAGAAAGATATGAAAGATTAGCAAGTGTAATGCATGCAAAGAAAATTGAAAGATTAAAGAGAAGAGAAAAGAGAAATAAATTATTAAAGGAACGTTAAGTTAGTATAGTTCTCAGTTATAATATACACTGGTTGTGTAGAGGGTATTAAATTAATAAATGTATAGTTAACCATGTAGACATTAATTTGAGAAATGTCTTTTTTTATAGTTATAAATTATAATTAAAATCTTGAGAAATAGTTATAGATGTAAGAACATTTTGGAGTACATGACATAGCTATTATAATGAGTAAACGATAGTAAATTGTAGTAGATAGTAAGTTACAACCACGATTACAATTACAGATTACAATTTATAAATTAGAAGATGTTTATGTTATCTGACACCCCTCTTTCCGTTCTAATTAAAGATCCAGACGAGTTCTTATTAACATAAATGCATTTATCTCTCCTCCCATTATCACGTTCTAGTCCTATCGTTTTTCAACAAATAAAGGTTAAACCGTATAATAATTCATTAACAATAAACAAATTTAAATCATTAACAAACTTTCATTATTAAATCCATTCCGAAGATACGCAATCAATAATAATTAATTCAAACATAATGTGAATAAAAACTATTCACGATTGAAAAAATTATATATTGAAAACTTAGAATAAAATAAATCAAATATGAAAACAATGGAAATCGTTTATTGAGAATAACTTAAAATACGTTAACACAATATCTCTTTAAGATTACTCCTAAAGAAAAGACCAGCGTACTGTCTATAGGAAGGTTTTGGTACAAGAAAAGAAAGAGAAATCAAAAGAGAGAAAGTTTTTTTACTTAATTAACAGAGGAAATACCGTTTCTTTTATACGCGTTTTTAACACTTGAGTGGGAAATCAGGGCTTCTCTACAAAGATAATGCTTCTAACACCATGTGGACTTTGGATGTCTTAAGGGTTTGTTCGGGTATTATACTATTCAATGCCATATTATCCTACTTTTTTACATCAACAACATTATGGGGGTATAATGATACTAAATATGTGGATTGGAAGTATTTATCACATAAATTAAAAGGTTCACCACAAATTAATTATACGATTGATTCATTATTTAATGAAAATGATAGATATTTAATATCAATCAATAGAACTGTATTTGATGTGACATTAAATAAGGAAATGTATGATCCAAATGTAATTACTGCTAGATATTCAATTTTCAAAGGTAGAGATTGTACGAGGATATTTATTAATGGATGTTTCCATGATTTAAATCAATGTACTTGGGATTTAAGGAATACAGGTTATGATGATGAATATATTGAAAATACTATTATTCATTGGTTAGATTATTATAGTAGTCATCCATTATATTGGGAAGTTGGGAAATTAGAAGTTGATGAAAATATTCCAATACCTGAAAAATGTATGAATGGATTAATGTATCCATCATAATTACTTATGATAATTAACAGAGAAATGAATAATAGATATAAAAAAATATAGTTATAAACTTTTTAAAAAATGAATGGTATAAAGTACATCTATTAATAATATTATTCCTCATTATTTAGAAATAATATTCTTTGATAATAAACTATTAACAACTGATAAAATTGAATTAACAGTTGATTTAGTAACAGATTCATGAGTACCAATACCCCATTGAGTTTTATCATTACATGAAATTTTAAGGAATGATGCTGCCTTAGTTTTAGAACCTGAACCTAATGCATGTTCAGAATATTCTTCAACTTCTAATTCAGTCTTAAATACACTACCAAATGCATCTAATAATGAAGAAATTGGTCCATTACCAGTACCTGAAATATTAATTTTTTCACCATTAAGTTCAATAATACCATAAACTTTAGTAACTTCCTCTGAAACTTTATCATATTTATATTCTAATAAATTTAATGAATTATTAACCTTTGAATCAATATTATAAGTTTCTGTTAATAATTCAACAATTTCATCAGATTTTAATTCTCTACCTAATGAATCTGCCTTATCTTGAACAACTTTTGAAAATAAAATTTGTAATTGTCTTGGTAAATCTAAACCAATTGCTCTTTGAACAATCCATGCAGCACCACCTTTACCTGATTGTGAATTAACTCTAATAACTGCTTCATAACTTCTACCAATATCTTTTGGATCTAATGGTAAATATGGCATCATCCATCTTTTATCACCATTTGCAACTCTCTTTTCATGTTCAATAAAACCTTTCTTAATTGCATCTTGATGAGAACCTGAAAATGCACAAACAACCAATGAACCACCATATGGAGCTCTTTCATGAACAGGAATTTTATTACCCTTTTCAACAACATCAATTATACTTTGAATATCTGAAAAATCTAATTCAGGTGAAACACCTTCTGTATACATATTTAATGCTAAAGTTGTTAAATCAACATTACCAGTTCTTTCACCATTACCAAAAAGACAACCTTCAACTCTATCACCGCCTGCTAATAAACCTAATTCAATTGCGGCAACACCTGAACCTCTATCATTATGACAATGAAGTGAAACAACAACTTTTTCTCTTTCACTTATATTTCTACAAAAATATTCAACTTGATCTGCATAAACATTTGGAGATGCAACTTCAACAGTTGCAGGTAAATTGAAAATTATTGGATTATCAACAGTTGGTTCCCAAGCTTCCTTAACAGCTTCACAAATTTTTAATGCAAAATCTGATGGTGTATCAGAGAAACATTCTGGTGAAAATTGGTAAACCCATTTAGTATCTTGTAAAGTTGGATCATCCTTTGTTAATGATCTAACTAATTTAGCAGTTTCAACAGCTTTTTCAATTGCTTCCTCTTGTGACATTTTGAAAACAACATCTCTAAATAAATCAGATGTTGCTAAATATGTATGAACAATTGCAGTTGGTGCACCCTTTAATGCATCAACAGTTCTTCTAATTAAATGTTCTCTTGATTGAACTAAACATTGAATTGCAACATCTTTAGGACAATTTTCAACTGCATATCTAGTAAAATCAAAATCTGTCTGTGAAGCACTTGGGAATGAAACTTCAATTTCCTTAAA
Source organism: Pichia cephalocereana (assembly GCA_030565065.1). Taxonomy (NCBI): domain Eukaryota; kingdom Fungi; phylum Ascomycota; class Pichiomycetes; order Pichiales; family Pichiaceae; genus Pichia; species Pichia cephalocereana. Next base: position 63,885 of record JAJMAS010000004.1, on the reverse strand, counting down.
TCCAATTTCTAATAATTTATGAAAATATTCCTTTTTCTGTTCAACAGACATTGGATCTGGTAATGATTGATTACCATCTCTTAAATCTGTTGATAACCATCTTGGAGCTTTATCAATAACTTTATCAGGCCACGTTCTATCATGAAGTTTAATAGCTTTTGTTCTTGAATATTTAACTGAAGGATCCCTTAACATATTTTTATATGTAAGTCTGGATACTTCCTTAAGCATTACCATACTTTGTCTAAACGCCATTTTTGGTTGAAAAAAGTATACTTATTTAAGAATATACAGTAATAAAGTAGAAAAAAAAGTTGATAAATATAAGTTGAAATTAAATGTCAAAACTACCAATCAGGTGAAAAGTGAAAAAAAGTGAAAAATTCAGTCATCTCCGCAATCCCGTTACCGGCCATATATCACCGTGATATTTAACCGGTAACGGAGAGAATTGTCCCCCTAAAAGACCCTCTATTTTATTAAATTAAACACTTCTCGGTAAGGAAAGATAATTCAGTCAATATACACTCTCTTGGAGAAGGTTATCTCTGATAATAGATATATCCTCTTGTGTAATACCCATTTTAACTTTTAAATAGTTTTCAGTACTGCCGTACTCTTTAATTAGATAAGAAATTGTAGATAAAAAAACATTAAAATGTACATCTAATAATGTTTCAATACCTTCAACTTTATATTGCCATGAATCATATGGTTTATTCTTTTCAATAAATTCAACTACAAATGTTGAACTTTCAATAAAAGTTATCAATTTTTCTAATTTATTACGGGTGCTATCGGTTTCCTTAATACCTTGTTGAGATAATGCATACTCCTGTACAGCAATTAATGGTTCAACACCTAAAATTAAAAGTAATATCATTGAAATTACTCCTGTACGATCCTTACCTGTTGTACAATGAATTAATATTTTAGTATTTGGTTCATCTCTTAATGTATAGAAAATTTCCTTGGTTTGTGGGATTATATCTTCTAACATGGATTTATACGTATCTATTGTATTGCTCCAATCAAATGAAAATTTTAATAAATTTAATAACATATTTGAACCTTCAATTGATTCAACATCAGTATTTTCAAATAATTTAATAACTTCAATACCACTTTCAATGATAATGTTGGATTCTCCAGTATTACCTGAAATTTTTTCTTCAATTGGGAATCTTAAATCAAAAACTTTCTTGATACCTAAATCTTTTAGTTTTTCAATACCATCACCTGTAATGTTCGATAATGAACCTGATCTGAAAATTTTACCAATTTTAACTCTTTCACCTGATTTACATTTCCAACCTCCTAAATCTCTAAAATTACAAACACCTTCAATTTTCTTCCATCTAGGTGTAAATTCACCAATCATTAAATTTTTCTCATAAAATCTCTTATTCATACTATCCTCAGAAATCCATTCAGCAATTTCATCTGCAACTAGATAATTATAATCATAAACTCCTAATTTCTTATCAACTGGAATGATCGAATTCTCCCATTCACTTTCAGGTATTTTATCAACACCTTTATAACAATGATCAGCACCTGGTATTAAAATCAATGTATTTCTCTCCTTTAAATTATTAACATAATTAGCACAATCTGTTATTGGGATAACATTCTCTCTAGTTCCATAAACTGTTAAAGTATCTGTATCCTTAGTAATTTCTTTAACTGTATCCATATATAATTCACTTAAACTTAGAGTTTCTTCCAATGGAACCCAAACATCCTTATAACTTCCATCTTGAAATCCTTTAATATAATGACCACCATTTTTTTCAATATCAGGATTTTTAACTTTAATAGTTTCCAATAATCCAGATCCAATAAATCTACCTGCACATAAACCTAAATTACTTATAAATTTATCCTTATGATGTAATTGCCAATTTAATACATCAACAACACCTCTTGAATGTCCAACTAACGTATCAACAAATAATTTTTCACCATTGAAATTTTCCATATTATTTAACCATTCATAAACAACTGATAAATCTTCAATATCATCATTTAATGTACGACCCTTTAATCCAGTTTTACTTGAATCACCACAATTTCTAAAATCAAATCTAATTACATAAATACCTTGCTCCTTGGATAATTTCCTTGCAAGTTTTGACATATAACATGAATTTTTATGAGCTCCAATACCATGCATTAAAATTGCTGCTCTATGGGTAATTGGGGAAGATTTCTCAGGTTTACTTAAAATACATGAAATAAAAGTTTCTGAATCTTTTGTAGGGGTATTCAATTGAAATTGAACTTCATTACCTTGTAGTTTATATCCTGACATTGTTGATAATGATTAAAGAAAAAGAGAGTTTGTTGTTATCGAAAGAACATAAATTTTAGAATCTCCGTCCTGTGGGATTTTTCATAGATTCCTTCAATACATGTTGAAGATAAGTTGATGAAATAATATCACAACAATATGGCGAAAAGTGCACATTATAATTACATATATATATATTTACAAAATTATACAACATGGAAACCAAAACTTATTTAGCCTCTTCCATATTTAAAACCATATCTCTACCTAAATCTCTTTTAAGACATTCTTCAATACTATTTAAACTATAATCAACTTCATTAATTGGCATATTTGACAGTTTTGAAACTAATTTCCTATAACTTGTAATTATATCTTTATTAGATTCTGAAATTGAATTAATATCAACAATTTTTTCAACTGATTTTTTCCTAATTATTTGTAATTTTGTTAATTCAATTAATTTGAAAATTAAATCATTTGAACTTAATTTATTATTATCATTAATATTATCATTATTATCAATTTTTGATAAACTCTCATTTTCACATTTTTGAACAATTTTAGCTAAATCCATTGCCTGTGATCTATCAATTAATTTTTTCAATATTGTTTCCTTTTCATTAAATTCATTATCTAGTAAAATTAATTTATCCTTTAAAATATTTTCATCATTTTTATTAACAGAAACGGATTCTAATAATTCATTTGATTCATTATTGATTTTTTCAATATCATTATTCATTGTTTCAACAATTGATGTTAATTCCTTTATATCATCTGATTTTTGTTTAATTTCAGAATCAAATGAATTTGATAAATCATTTAATTTATTAATCATTTCAATACTTAATTGACTCATTTTCATTGATGTTGTACTTAAATGATTCAAATTATTTTGATTAGATGACATTAATAAATTTGAAAAAAATGCTGATTGACCCAAATTTAATAAATTATTTGTTGTTGAAATTTGAAATGGATCTAAAATAGAATTAGTTATTTTAAAATTATCTTGTCTTATACTATTAGCATCAGTAATTGGTTGTAGCATTGGTTTAAAAGGTCTTAAACTAAAAGATTCACCAATATCATTATTTTCATCATTATTAAGATTATTATGATTCAAATGGTTATTATTATTATTATGTAAATTCATATCATTTTTAAAATTTTCACTCAAATAATCACTTACTAAATTATTTGATTTATTACCAATATCAATTCTTGCATTATAACCTAATAGAATTTTAATACATTTTTTTGCATTATTATAACTGAAAATATGTAAAGCAGTATTACCATTAATATCTTGTTTATCAATAAATTTTTTAAAATTAATATTATCAACATTTTCAGCAATTTTCCTTAATAAAATTTCAGTATAATATCTTGATGATGGTAAATTATTATTATCGGATGTTGCAATTGCAATATGATGTAATAAAGTTCTTGAATTATAATCTAGATTTAATAAATTATTATTAAATAAATCTAATAATTTACTAAAAGTTCTTCTTGTATAACAATTTGCATAAATTACACTTCTAACTAATGGTTCTTCACCTTGATTATTTAATAATTGAGTATTTGCATTTCTATTAATTAAAATTTCACACATTTTATAATCACCCATTGAACAAGCCCAATGTAATGCAGTATTACCTTGATTATCAATTGGTTGATTTATATTAAAATCATTTGATTCATTTGTTATAAAATATGGCATTTCACAATTTGAATTTGAATCTAATTCAATGAAATAATTATATAATAATTTAACAAAACTTTTATCTAATTGAGGTTGTTGTTGTTGTTGTTGTTGTTGTTGTTGTTGTTGTTGTTGTAGAGAAATTTGTTGATTTTCTTTGATTGAATTTGATGGTGACATAATAAATTGTTTTGAATTTTTAAAAAATGAATCATTTTGTAATGATCTTTTAGATTCATTTCCATAAGTTTCACTTTCTGCTAATGCTTTATCAATATCATGTTCAGACATAAATTCAACCGTTGAAGGTTCATGAAGTCGACGATAAAGAGATTCATTGTGTCTATTATTATTTTTATTATTGTTGTTTTCATTTTCATCATCTTCTAAATCATCATCTAAATCACCATCTAAATCATTATTATCATTATTTATATTATTATATGGGGAATATGTTAGTGAAGATGGAGACATGATACCTTTTGGAGCTTTTAAAGTTCTTCTTTGATCAAAATTATTATTTGAATTCATAATCATCATGTTATTTATATTATTCATATTGTTATTCATATTGTTTATACTATTCATATTAGATATCCCCATTCCATGAACGGGTATAGAATTTAATGATAAATTCATATTATTAAATGAAGGTAATTGTAAAGAATTTTTAGAATTATTATTAATTGATAAATTATTTTGTTGATCATGAATTTGAACTTGAATGGGTATTGATGAATCATTTAATGATAAATCTGTTTTAATATTTGAAATTTTTTGACGTTTATATTTTCTAGTTGTTTTAGTTGGAGTATCAGGGGGTTGAATATTTTTTGAATTTAATTTTTGTTTTGCCTTAGTTGAAGGTTTAGATTTTGATTTAGAATCTGTATCATTATCATTATTATTTTTTGGTATAGTGTTTTCATCCTTTTTATTATTTGTCTTTACTATACGTTGTTTCCTTGTACCATTAGCAGTTGTTGAATGATGATGTTTTGGAGCTGGAGGAGGAGTTATTGAATTATTTGATATATAATCAAAAATTGGATTTAATTCATTTAAAACACCAAATTGTTGAGCAATTTCAATTGCTCTCTTTAAAGGTACCCAAGTACCTTGATATTTACCATAACCACCTTGAACTTTTTCATGAATACCAGTTTGAACATCTTTTTCTAAAATTCTAGTTCTCTTTGCCTTGGGGAAATTTGCAACTTTTAAAATATGAGTTGCATTAACCCAACCATCTTTTTTTCTTCTCATAACAGAAGATTTTGGATGAATAAATTCATAAACTGCAACACCTGAATAAGTAGCAGAATAAAGATTTTCGTGTATCATTATTATTAATTAAGTTAATTTGAATATTATGTATTATTATTTTAGTGTTTATATGAATATAGTGTAAATATCAGATAAAGGGTATAAGAATATATGAGAGAGTATATGCTAATGATAATATATAGTACAGGAAAGTAATTGCTATATATATATATATATATATATATATGTAAAGAGATTCAAACACGATAAAAATTAATGATTAATCATTAATCAATAATCAATAATCAATAATAATAATAATAATAATAATAATAATAATAAATCATGATGATAACTCTTTGTTTACATAATAAAAGGGAGTAAAAATTATTATTATTATTATTATTATTATTGATTATATTACGTAAGTAACTCATTGTTAGGAATACGTCACGTGATTAATGCAGACGCGTCTGTGCTTATGCAATACAGTCACGTGATGCATTACGTAATTTATTTACTTAAACGCGTTTATTTATAATAATCTAATGTTATTATAATAAATAATAAACTTAGAAAACCCCTTATTATCATCTCTTAGCGCAGTTCATCTTGTTTCATGTTTACTTTAATTGTCATTTTTATTTTACTGTTTTCTTATTTTATTTTTATTTGGTTGATATATCCCTACTTATATATATATATTATTATTATAATTATAATTATAATTCATCTTATCAATATATTTATATATCCTCTCTATATATACTCTATACTCTATTACTCTATTACTCTATTACTCTATTACTCTATTACTATATTACTATATTACTCTATTCTTCTATTACTCTATTACTAGTCATATTATCTTATAATCTTTAAATCATCTCTCATCCATCTCTATTACCTAATACCCATACATAATATAATAATGAAAAATAGTACAACTATAATAACAACATTATCTCCTACTTTATCTTCATCTAATAATAATAAAGAAAATAGACGTAGATCAATATCTGCTTTTACTTTACATTCAAATCAATCCTTTGATAATAATAATAATAATAATACCATTCATACTACATTAAATAATCCCAAAAGAAAATCATTCTCAGCAAATAGACGTTCATTCTCATTAAATAATACAGCTTTATCAAATAATAATCAAATTAATAATCCAAAATCAAGATCAAATTCAAATTCAATTTCAAATTCAATTTCAAGACCAAATTCAACTTTTTTTTCAAATTCACAATTTTCTTCTTCAACTCCAAATCTGAATCAAAATAAAATTTTAACAAAATATATTGATTCTGAATTAAAATTTGCTAATTATACTTTTAATTATAACGATAAAATTAATTTAATTATACCAACAATTGTTTTCAAATGTTGTAATTATATTTTAAATAATCCTCCAATTGAAGGTTTATTTAGAATGAATGGTTCAATTAAACAAGTTAATCAAATTGAATCGGAATTATATAAAAATATATTAAATTATAAATTTGATTCAAATAATTTAACTACTGTTTTAGATGTTGCAGTAATTTTGAAAAGATGGATTGCTAAATTAGATGATGGTATAATAACTGCTGATGTCTCAAATTTATTAAATAAAATTAAAGAAAATTCAACTAATTCAGATTATCCAAGTGAAATTGAAGATAATAATGAATCTGATGATGATACTAATAATAATAATAATAATAATATAATATTATCGGATAATGAATCATTAATTGATATGACTAATTCAATAAATTTAAATGATTCCCCTATAAAGGAAGTTCATAATGGAATTAGTCAAATTAAAGATCAAGATGAAAAAGTTACAAAAAAAGATAATATACCTATTTTAATAACACCATCAACAAATGATTATAAATCAATTTATTCAATTGCATTGAAAAAATTACCAATAGAAAATTTACATTTACTTTTATATTTACTTAATTTCCTTAATATTATTTCAAAAGAAAAATTTTCAGAAATAACTAAAATGCATGCATCAAATTTAGCAAAAGTTTTCCAATTAAATTTTTTTAAAAGTGTTGATTTAATAACAAGTACTAAAAGTTTTAGTACTGAAGATTTAAAATTTTCTTATCTAACAAATGAAGAATTATTAACAAGTTTAATTTTAGAATCTTCAGTAATAATTGATGATTTATCTGATTTTATTAAATCTGAATTACATCAAATTGATCATATAATAAATAATAAATCAACTAATAATAATACAAACACGTCTCCTAACACCAATACAAATCTAACTTCAAATATATCACATTCAATTTCATTTGCATCAAGTTTATTTGTTAAAAAGAGAAATGTATCAAATTCTTCAAATATTTCAACATTCTCAAATAATTCAACAAATACAAATAATTCATTTGATTACTTACCAAGAAGTTTATCAAGAACTAAAGATATGAGTAATTTATTAGAACCTTGTGTTGAAAAAGATTTACTACCTTCATTATCTTCAACTCCAGTAGTTATTAATCCAAGAAATTCAATAGATACAATAACGCATCCAGATTCTGTTATTGTTAATGATTCTGTTATTGAGAATAAAGATATTGTTGAAACACGCGCTGTTTCAATAGTTGTTAATAATGTAGATAAACAATCAATTAATACCAATGTTAATACAAATAATAATAAAGTTAGTGATACAAATACAAATAATAATACAAATACAAACAATAATGTAAAGAGAAGATCATTTTTAAGTGGAATATTTAATAAACATAAATCTTCAATATTTAATGAAAGAGATAATATACATGTTAATGATTCTATATCTGATGAGGATAAGGAAAATATACATGAATCAGTGGAAATGGTAGATGAGGAAATTAATAGAAAAAAGCATAGTAATGCACCTTTAAAGTATACTCCATTACAATATCAAAATGATACAAGACGTCAATTGAAGAACTTAAATCCATCTCAATCCGTTGAAAACAATGAAAATAATGAAAATGAAAATGTAACTACAAACTCAACTGCAAATAAATCCAAAGACATTACTGAGACAGAAGATACTACTAAGAATAGTAGATCATCCAGACGATTTTCGTTGTTTAAGTTCATGAAATAGAATAGAAATAGAAATAACTCTGTAAATAAAGTGTATAAATAAATAATGAAAAACTCGGCTCAGCTTATAGATCTAAAAAAAAATTTAAACACGACTTTGCGACCTCTTCTCTCTTTAAGAGAGGTCCCCCCACAAATTATTTTTTTTTTCTTTTTATCTTAATTTATCGATTTTTACGTCATTCAATAGGATCTGATTAGTATTATCCATTGTCTGTGTCTGTTCTTTTAGAAAGGAACAGTAAATTGATAAGGGAAAAATGTGGAATGTTGATTATAGTAGTCAAGACTCACAACGAGGGCATAGTATGACCAAAAATAAATTATCTGATGATATAGAATTTAATGATTTATCGGAATTAAGTACTAGTAATAAAAATGTTGATAATAATAAAGATAATGATAATGATAATGATAATGATAATGATAATGATAATGATGGAACTGATAGTGATACCAATAATAAAGAGAAAATACCCAATATACAATTAATTGATATGATAACAAATTCAGTTAAAAATCTTCTTATTAAAGATAGAGAAAAACAATTAAGAAATATTGAAAATATGGAAAAAAATAAAATTAAATCATCATTTATTGCAGTTTTAGTTGGTTTATTAACTGCAATTGGTGGATTTCTTTATGGTTATGATACGGGACTTGTTAATGGATTAATGGAAATGAATTATTTTAAAACGCATTTTAGTTCAAATCATCATACTTTTACATCAAGTGAAAGAGCAATCTTAACTGCAATTTTATCATTAGGTACATTTACAGGTTCATTAGGTGCACCTTTAATATCTGATAAATATGGTAGAAGATTTTCAATGATTATAACATTATTATTTATACTTAATATTGGAATTGTTTTACAAATTTGTTCTGAAATTTATGGAATTTTATTAGCTGGTAGATTTCTTAATGGTTTAGGAGTTGGAATTATTTCATCAGTTGTACCATTATATCAAGCTGAAGTATCACCAAGTTGGATTAGAGGTTCAATTATTTCAATGTATCAATGGGCAATTACTTGGGGGTTATTAGTTTCAAGTGCAATTTCTCAAGGTACAAGAAATATGAATAATGCAAAATCTTTTAGAATTCCAATTGGTTTACAATTTGTTTGGTTATTTATGTTATTGATTGGATTTTGGTTTTTACCTGAATCTCCTCGTTATTATGTAATGAAGAATGATTTAGATGGTGCAATTATTTCATTATCAAGATTTAGAAGGTTAACAATTAATGATGATGAATTAATTGAAGAATTAATTGAAATTAAAGCTTCATATGATTATGAAATTAGTAATGGTAAGGTAACTTATAAAGATTGTTTCCAAAGTTCAGATGGTAGATCAAAACAATTAACTAGAATGTTAACTTGTATTTTAATTCAAGCATGTCAACAATGTTCAGGTATTAATTTTATTTTTTATTATGGTGTTAACTTTTTCGTTGGTACAGGTGTTAATGAATCTTATTTAATGTCATTAATAACTTATATTGTTAATGTTGTTTTCACTATACCTGGAATTTTATTAGTTGATAAAATTGGTAGAAGAAAATTATTAATTATTGGTGCTTTAGGTATGATTATTTCAAATTATGTTATTGCAATTGTTGGATTAAATACAAATTCAATTGTTTCAAATAAAGTTATGCTTACATTTGTTTGTGTTTTTATTGCATTTTTTGCATCAACTTGGGGTCCAGTTGTTTGGGTTGTAACTGGTGAATTATTTAGTTTATCAATTAGACAAAAGGCAGTTTCATTAGCTGCTAGTACAAATTGGATTGTTAATTTTGTTTTTGCTTATTCAACTCCTTATATTATTGATGAAGGTTCACATACTGGTACTTTAGGTACTAAAATATTTTTCCTTTGGGGTTCATTAAATATATTAGCATTAATGGTTACTGTACTGTTTGTTTATGAAACTAAAGGTTTAATGTTAGAAGAAGTTAATGAATTATATAGAAGATGTGCATATGCTTATAGATCACCTCAAATGAATAAAGAAATTTTGAAATGTGGATTTCATTTAGATAACGGTAATAATAATGAGAATAAAACTGATGATTATGTACATAATGATAATAATAATAATTATCATAATCATGAGAATAATATTGATGGTAATGATTATGGTGATGATATTATGAAATATAATACAGATATCACTGAAACTGGAACTAATATTCAACAATATATGACAAATAATTCAAGTTTATCACCAATGGAACATTTAAGAATTTGGGAACAAAGACATCAACGTGATAATATTTTATCTGATAATATATTAGCTATACATAATGATCATTATCCATCAGACGAATTATTAGATACTGATAATAATGAAGTTTTAAATTCAAGTGTTGATGGAGAATCGGATGGTGATATAGATATTGATATTGATATTGATATTGATGATGTTGATTTTAATTTTGCATTATATGGAGATGATCATATAAATAATGATGAAAATTTACAAAATTACCACGAAGAAGAAGGTGATGATACTAATGACACTGAATACCATGAAACATTAAGAGCTATTATTGATGATCTCAGTAATCAATCAGGATTTGATCTACATCCACGGAGAAGTGGTTCTCCGAATGGTTCATCATGAAAATAGATACTTGTATATTACGTAATAATAATATTAAAAATTAAGAAAATGCTCAGCTAAGTTGACATGATTTAAATTTTCAAAAATTTATCATTTTGTCATCTTAATTAATTGAAATATTTGTATCTAGATCTTCCTTTAATCTTGAATTATATAGACATTACCAACTTATAATTAGTGTAGAATGGTCTCTAAAGTTGAAAAGGTTACCGATATGGAACCTAATTATCAAGATGAGCAACAAAATGGGAAATTCAATAAGGAAAAGGCGTTTGAAAAAACGAGGGCTCGTATCAATCAAAGTGAAAAGAATAATGGTATTTTCATCAATAAATCAATGAAACAAAATTTATTACCAACACATACTAATCAAACATTTTTAGAATCTTGTAATTCAATTTTTCATTCATTAATTGTACCACAAGATGAAAATTTAAAGAAACGTTGGTTCAATGATGAAAATAATATTTCAATTAATGAATTAATAACATTTTATTTTTTTAGATCAATTTTAACATTTTTCTATTTTATGTTTTCAATATTTGCATTATTTGAATATTCAATTAATAGAACAAAAATTAAATTTTTAAGTATGGCATATAAATCAAATGATGATCCAAGTATAATTAATGCAGATGTTAATAAATTACCGAAAATTCCTCATAAATTAGCAACAATTTTAAATTATAAAAGTGAACAGGAAGAAGGTGGAGGCATTGAAGGTTTATGTAATGATGGATCATTAGTTGCTGCTTGGTGTGTTTCAAGTGGTATACCCCATTTAACAATCTATGAAACTAATGGCATTTTGAAAAAATCAATTCCTGAATTTAGTGATGCAATTTATAAAAAATTTGAAGCATATTTTGGTATGGAAAATGTACCACAATTCATGATTAAAATTCCACATTTAAATATCACATATTATGGTATTAATGGAGAATTATATGATTCCAAAGGTAGGAAAATTAATAAAATTAATGAAAATGATAAAAATAAAGATATTAATAATAGTGGTATTATTAATATTGATATTGATAATGAAGAATTTCAAATTGAAATTAATCTTTTAGGTAAAGTTGATGGACGTCAAACAATTGTTGAACTTACTAAAGTAATGGCACAAATGGTTAAAAGTAGTGATATGAAGAAAAGTGATGTAACAATTAATTTTATTGATCATGAACTTAAACAATTAGTTGGTGAAGAACCTGATTTAATTGTTATGTTTCAACCATATTTAGATTTACAAGGTTATCCACCATGGCATATTAGATTAAGTGAAATGTATTGGGAACCAGAGAATGATCAAGTTTCATATGTTGTATTTTTACGTGCACTTCAAAAATATTCTACATGTAAAGTCAATATTGGTCGTTAAATGTGAATATTATGTTCTTACCTTCAAAATAAAAAAAAAATTATAATCTCATTCAGTCATTGCTATCTAATTTAATAACTTTATACCATTTTTTCTCTAGCATGTAGTGTTGCGTATATACTGTTATTCTATAAGCAACTCATAATATAAAATATAGATATCGATAAAACAAAAGTTCCTAAACGGGTAATAAAAGGGGGGCTGAATTTAAGCTGAGATCAAATTTCGCATCATGCGATCAGATTTCTAAATTTAAGTGAAACTCGCGCTCTTTCCCTATTGGGCGGACGTCCAATTTTCTCAATTACTGAAATTATATTGGTGAGTGTGTCCCTTTTGTTTGGGTGGCAATAGTATGCTTTAGATTTGTATTTTTTGTTTGGCTTTCTTCAAAGGCATCTACACAGGCACAGTCAAAAGGTATGTATTATTAAGTTAAGCAAAAATTTGTAAGAAGAATATTGGTAGTGGAAAAAATCAATAAAAGAATGAATAACTGAAGAAAATACATAAGGATTGATTTGATACAAAAGTTTTCTGAAAAAACTAAGTGTTTAATTTGCAATTTGTGATTGTTTTTGATGATTTATTTGCAATTGAGCATTATGAATTTCATATGGATAACTGATTTACTTATATAATCATAGTCAATCACTCATATCATTGCAAGAAAGATTTCAAAATAAACACGATATGAAAACAATGTTTTCAAAACAATTTCATTTCAAATCATCAATGAAATGGTTGGATCAATACCTTATGTTTTACTCTTCTCTATTGTTGTCTTTTATTTGATTTATTCCGATATACTATCCTTACACATTCTTTGTTTATTAAAATATCATTTATTTTCAAATTATCTTTTATCATCTCTTTTATTCATCTTTGAATATTCTATCGTTACAAAACTTACACATAAATGAATCTATAATGTAATATTACTATTTGACAATTCGTTATAAACATCAATTACAAAACATCAAGTTATCATACGATTAAATCATTTTTATGTTTTATATTTCATGTGCTTAAATTTAATTTTCCAGATTAATTGGAATCTATCAAACTTTATTATTTAAGACATATATTTCAATCAACTACACTTGAAATCAATACATTTACATTTCACATTATACAGTTCATCCGTTTCATTGATTTGGTTGCTTAAGTGCATCCTTATCATAAAGGAGGGTAATTGAGCGCGCGTGTTCTTTTTTAAAGACAATAGAAATTTTCAAATTAAATATAATAATTATACGAATTAAAGAGAGATTTGAAGATTAAAATTTTATGTATGAAATGATAAGATCAATATTGAAACTAATACTAACATAAAATACACTATTTTTTAAACACAGATGGGTTTATCAATTTCTAAATTATTATCTGGCCTTTTCGGTCGTAAAGAAATGAGAATTTTAATGGTTGGTTTAGATGCAGCTGGTAAAACTACTATTTTATATAAATTAAAATTAGGTGAAATTGTGACAACTATTCCAACTATTGGTTTTAATGTTGAAACTGTTGAATATAAGAACATTTCATTTACTGTTTGGGATGTTGGTGGACAAGATAAGATTAGACCATTATGGAGACATTATTTCCAAAATACTCAAGGTATTATTTTCGTTGTTGATTCTAATGATAGAGATAGAATTGCAGAAGCAAGAGAAGAATTACAAAGAATGCTTAATGAAGATGAATTAAGAGATGCAGTTCTTTTAGTTTTCGCAAATAAACAAGATTTACCAAATGCTATGACAGCAGCAGAAATTACTGAAAAATTAGGTCTTCAATCAATTAGACCAAGACCATGGTTTATTCAAGCAACTTGTGCAACTTCTGGTGATGGTTTGTATGAAGGTTTAGAATGGTTATCTAATACCTTAAAAAATAGTGCTTAATCAAATAATTAAATAAGTTATTGTACTTTACTGAACACCCTATCAAATTAATCCAATTCAATTTTACTTACTTAATTAATTAATTAGTTTAGTTACTTTACTTACTTTTTTACTTAATTACTACTACTTACCTCAATTACTTTGAAATTATCTCAAATATTGTAATATTTTATTTTTATACTCCTATGTATTGTTTGTTGTATTCTCTAAATTGATTACTTCATAAAAAGCTGAGCCATCTAATATGTAATTATCATTGATGACATAAGCTTGTTTAATTGGCACTCCTTGCACCACACAGTTAAAGACAAGGATGAAGAAAATATGACGCACAGAAATATCATTTTCTATTAGAAATTATTTTTCTGGGTGAGCGAAATTTCCAGTGAAAACAGAAAACGCAGTCACACAAAAGAAGTGGGAATTTTTCACAATGAGTAAATTTTTTCTTAGTATTAGCGAACTAAGTGAATAGTTGATTTTTTTCAAATTCTAGTGCTATTATCATATTAAATTTTCAGTTGTAATTTTACCCTAGAATACTCTTTGAATTATCTCGAGATCATCAAACACAATGGTACGTAATAGATACACAAAATGAAGAGACATTAAGTAGATAATCAATACTGTTACCGTGAAGTTATTTAGAATAAATAAACCACGTTTGAATTAGCAAATAAAACATGATTAAACATTGAAATACAGAATTTACAACAGTTGCAATACAAATTATTGATATAATACTTAAGAATACATATAAAATGTTTATGTAGATAAATACTATCAATTTTTAAGACTATCCACAAGTTGTTTATTACAATATTTAAAGATATAGAGTCATAAAGTATTTTAAAAAAAATTTAAGTCAATAGAGTTTTAATATGAATATATTGAAACTAGCAACTACAGTGACGATATCTACTAAACGGTTTCCATCTTTAATACATCATATGAATAAAATACTAACATAAACTATTCTCATAAATTATTAATTTTCATTACAGGCTGGATTAAAAGCATTCGAATTAAGAACCAAGTCTAAGGATCAATTAGAAGAACAACTTGTTGATTTAAAGAAAGAATTAGCAAACTTAAAGGTTCAAAAATTAACCAAGCAATTTGTTCCAAAGATTAAGACTGTCAGAAAAGATATTGCTAGAGTTTTAACCGTTATTAATGCACAACAAAGAGCTTCAGTTAGAGCTTTATATGCAGGTAAGAAATATGTTCCAAAGGAATTAAGAGCAAAGAAGACTAGAGCTTTAAGAAGAGCTTTAACTACTGAACAAAAATCTTTAAAGACTGAAAGAGCAAGAAAAGCTGCTATTGCTTACCCAGTTAAGACTTTTGCTCTTAAAGCTTAAGTTATATGATTATATATTTTAATTAATTAATATTATATACTACGTGGTAATAAATAAACTAAAAATTTAACTCTCTTTTCCTATATTCAGTGGGTTTGACTGGGTGTTGTATTTATCTATTATAGTAACCTATTATAATAGCCATTTGTTGACGTTACGTAGTATATATAGTTTCTCAGTGGCGAAAAAAATTATTATCGTAGAGTTAGTGCCTATCATTATTTTACATGTCAATTTGGTATAATTGATACGGGCTTATCAACTGATTTATCATTAATTATATCAAAGAATCTCTTATAATTACACAAAAATGGCTTCCTCGCAAGATGAAATAAGAGCCATGCGATTGGCCAAACTTGAAGCTCTAAATAAAAAGCAAAAACTTGAAAATAATTCAACTTCAAAGACTAATAGTGAAACTAATACACCAAAGCCTTCATCATCAACTAATGATGATGCTAATACATCGTTAAATAGTTCTTCATCACCAATTAATACCTCACAAAATACTCCGATACCTGCTTCAACTTCTTCCTCGTCTTCTTCATTAGGAAATACACAAGAAATTGATCTGGGTACTTGGGAAGCAAGTGAAATCAAACGTACATTATCAGTTACACTTACACCAAATGAAGAGAGTAAATCATTGATTTTTTTAAGATCATTATACGAAGAAACTGGATCAACTGATTTTAAATTGATTGATGGACCTGATGCTGTTTTAACATCTCTGATCTTTGAACAAGGGGTAACAAATCATTATTCTTCCCCCTTAAAATATTTATTTTATTGTTGGAATAATGCTAATACTTCTAAATTACATTTAACCAAAAATAAACATGCAACTCATGATTATGATGTTAAAGTGACATTTTATGAAGAAATTATGCGTTTATGTTCAGGTTATGCATCAATTCTATTTTATGAACCTGATACATTTATCGATAGTCCTAATTTATCAAACGTTGTGGAGGATTTAACGAAAAATATTAATAGATATTATGATTTTTTTCTCTCTATATTAAACTCAGTTGTCGATAATCAAATTGAATTTGATTTTCTTAACTCATTTGCTCCAATATTAACATCCCAAATTGATTCTTCATTAGATTCAAATTCTATTAATGTATCATCAAATGGTACAAGCTCAATCTATAACAATATCTTATTAATTGTTGAATCTTTGATTTATAATAAAAGCATATGCTCATATATTCACCAAATGGATTTTTTCAATCCTTCTAATATAACGGATCCAACTCAATTAGAGAACGAAACTTTTCTTGGTAGAATTTTAAGAATTTCACCACTTTTGCCTAAACTTTCAGCTGATAATTATATTGGTGTTATAAATAAGAAAGATGTCAGATCAATCAATGAATCTTTGAGTACGACTTATTCAATATTAATCAATAAATTGTTTTCAATTATTGATTCATTAGTTAGAATCAATGCAAACTCTAGAACTGCACTTTTAAGCTTTTTCTCTAAGCTTGTCAACAAGAATCATTTAAGAATGAGTGAACATGTTGATGAAAAGAAAATTTCATCTGATTCACTTATGTTGAATGTTTCATTGATCCTTATTAAATTATCAGAACCTATTTTAAGAGAAGGTCCATCAAGTAAAATTGATAAAATTTCAATTGATTTCTTAAATTATTCAAACAATGACATTGATTTGAATGAAGAAACTAGAATCAATTCAACTAAACAAGAATGTGATGAATATTATAAAGACAAATTATATGATAAGAATAGTAAAAAATTAAATTTTGTTTCAGAATGTTTTTACTTAATGTTAACTTATCTGCAATATGGTTTGGGTGGTGTCATTGTTAGCTATAATAAAAAGAAGAAGCATATAAAGCAAATAAAGGAACAAATTACTAGTATGAAACAAATTTTAGAAAAGGGTAGTCAAGGTAATGCATTAGCTCAAAGATTGGTAAATATGAGATTAGCTCCAATGGAAGCTAAACTAAAGGAATTACAAAATGATATTTATTCCATAGAGATGTTTTTCCAAGCAAGAACATTCCAATTAGAAGTTTTTGATGTTATTGTAGGTATTTGTGAATTTTTAGTTAGATTAATTGACTCTAAGCATGAATATCATCCGAAAATTGGTAACTTTTTCCCATATTTACAAATTCCATTGAATAATTTCGACAATGAAGTTGAAAAGTTAGATGATATTGAATATTTAAGAAAACTTGCTCCTATTCCTTTCAAATATTATCCAGAAATTTATATTGAAGGTTTAATTAACTACTGTCATTTTATATCCAAATTTACAAATAATCCAATGATTGATAATAATGTTAAATTAACTAAATTAATTGAATTTTCAGTCATTTTATTAAGATGTCCTGAATTATTGAGTAACCCACATTTGAAGGCTAGATTATCAGAAGTTTTATTCTTTGGATCATTACCAATGCAAAGTAACAATGGTGAAATAAATGGATTTATGATTGGTATTTTCAATGATGAGGAAACTATTCAAAAGAACTTATTAATTTCATTATTAGATTTTTACGTCATGGTTGAAAAAACTGGTGCATCATCACAATTTTATGATAAGTTTAACTCAAGATACCATATTTCATTTATTATTGAAAAATTGTGGAAATTTGATATTTTTAAGAAAGATTTAAGGGTAATTGCTACTCAGAATCAAAAATTTTTTATTAGATTTGTTGCTAGAATGTTAAATGATACTACATATTTGCTGGATGAATCATTAAATCACTTACATACTATTCATAATTGTCAAAAGGAACTAAGTTTAAGATCAAGAGGTGTTAAAACTGATAATGAAGAAAGTGATGAAGATATTAGTAAAAAGTTACAAGAAAGTGAAAGAATGGCTAAATCTTTTGTTCAATTAAGTAATAAGACTATTCTTTTATTTAATTTATTCACTAAAGAGACACCAAAATCTTTTACTATTGTTGAAATTGTTGATAGATTAGCTGGTATGTTGAATTATAATTTAGTTGTTTTAGTTGGACCAAGATATAATGAATTAAAAGTTAAAGATCCTGAAAAATATCAATTTGATCCCAAGGAATTATTATTCCAATTATGTTCAATTTTTATAAATTTATCACAATGTGAAGAATTTGTTAGAGCCGTTGCTAGGGATCTAAGATCTTTTAATGTTGATAATATTTATAAAGCAATCAACATTTTAAAGAAAAGTTTCAAAATACCTGACTCATTATTTGAAGGTCAATTAATTGAATTTGCTAAAAAGGCTGAAAGTATTAAAGTTGCTGATGAAGAGGAAGAATTAGAATTAGGTGAAGCACCTGATGAATTCCTTGATCCATTAATGTATACATTGATGAAAGATCCTGTTAAATTACCAACATCTCATATTTCAATTGATAGAAGTGTTTTAAAGGCACATTTAATGAACGATCCAACTGATCCATTTAATCGTATGCCATTAAAGATGGAAGATGTAACAGATGATAATGAATTACGTGAAAAGATTGCAGCATGGATTCAAAGTAAGAGATTACAGAAGCGTGGACAAGGAGATAGCGATGGTGATGTTGCAATGAGCTAACCTAACGGTATTTTTGTGATAGTGGGGGGCCTATGGAGAGGCCAAGAAAATTATATATAGATTTTTTTATTGCTATTATAAAAATGTATTTCAACAAAATTTCCAAACCCCATTGGTTCTTTAAAGCCATTTGGTGATATGGTGGTAACTACAATTATATACTAAATACGCTGTAGACCATAATTAACCTAATTGTCATTAATACATACATCCACTTAAACAGACAGAAAATGCAGGTGAAATTTTAGATTTAATTTGCGAAAAAGAGAAAATATGGGCTTTGTTTAATAGAGTCTCATCTACATATATACATTTCGGTGAACTCTTTTTTTCTCAGGTTTTCCACCTCTATTTTCTCTTGTATATTTTCTTTCAAGGCTTATCCGTAACAATCGGGGATTATCAATCGATTCCTAATAAACATAGTGACAAATTTCATGACGTTAGAGACAACAGATACCGCTCTTAATATCAAAGATAATGGTCCGGAGATAAATAAACACATGGAAACTCTTATCGAAGACACCAAGGATAAGTCCGATTACGCCACACAGTCAAAACAACCTGAAAATGAACCAACTAATGAATATAAGAGTGAAGAAGTTAGTGAAGATAATAATGAAAAACTTAGTGAAGGAGGTAAATTTGAATTTATAGATATAGATGGAATTGAACATGTTAATGAAAAAGTAAGAATTTTATCTAATAATTATCATATACCTGATATTCTTATAAAATCATTATATGACCTCAATAATAAGAAGAAGAAGCTATATCCTGCTAATGATATCAATAATAATTCTTCAATAATAACAACACCATTTGGTGATGATGATAATGTGTGTAAATTTCTCTTGAGTCTTGAAGCAGAAATTATTGCTTTTATTATTAAACCGAATATTGACTCATTGAAAATGAGACCACTGAACTCATATTATAGATTGTTAGCTCATCAATTAGCAGAGTATTATCATCTGGGGCATATTCTTTCAAATGATGGGTCTTCAATGGTTTTGTTCAAAATTAATACATCTCTAATTAATGCTGATGATGAAACTAAAAAATCTGCTACATTCGATAATTCTGGTAATATTAAACCATTAGATTTTAGAAATCTAAAATTTGATCCAAAGGAAAAGTTGAATAGGATTAAATTGTTTGATTTATATAACCATTATAAAGCAGAATTTGAGAAGGCTAATTTGAATAATAATAATAATAATAATAAGAACTTTGCCAATGGTGGAGATATTGTGGAAAATTTCCAGAATCTTAATATAAGGGATAATAATACATCTAATATACGTATTATGAAACGTAAAGATGAAATAACCCCAATAGAACAAAATAATGAACAACCTACAAAGACTACTACTGATGAAGAAAACACATTAACTAAAGAAGAGAGATATCAATTGGCCAAGGAAAAAATAGACAAAGAAAATGAAGGTAATGACGATGAAGATGATGAAACTGAAATTATTATAAATCAAGATGAGAATGGGACATTAAGAAGTCGTGATCAATATAAGTATAATCAAAATGATAATACTACATTCAACTACAATCCCGATGACTCAAATGATTACAGTAATAATTACAATTATAATCAATACAATTATAATAACAAAAATAAATATAATAAAAGAGGATCAGATTTCAATAACAATGGTTACAGAAAGGGTAGAAATTATAGGAGAAATAGCAATATGAACAATAAAAATATGAACTATAATAATGGTAATTCAGGTTATAATAGTTATGGATATAATAACTACGGATATTATCCAAATAATCAAATGTATCAATATAACAATCCACAATCTACCTCCTATGGATATATGGTAGCACCTCCTGTACATATACCATCAAACAACATTCCAATGACATCACCAGTACTTGGATCATCATCAGCTGGTTATTATTATGTTCCAGTTATTCCACCAACTGAAAATATTGATAATCGTCTGAATGATTATAGTAACGGGGACATTGAAGATGATTGTAGTAATACAGAATCTGAAACAACTAATAATCGTGCATTATCGAGATCTCCAAGTTATAGTACACCACTGAATTCAAGAGAATCACCAATAGTTCCACCAACACAACATTCAATGCCAATACCAATGAATTCTATACCAATTCCACTTGCATCTACTCCAATAATACCTAGTACAAGTACACCAGTTTATCAATATTATTATCCACCACCAAATGTATCAAATTCTAATCCAAATTCAAGAAATGGTAATACATTCTATAATAGAGCATCGCCACCTGGTAATAATCCAATAATTTATTATAATGATAATGTAAATAATGGTTATGGTATGGGAAATGGTAGAAACAATAAATATAATAATGGTAATAGATCTGGTAAGGGGTTTGTACGAAAAGATCGATAAATTAACTAATCAAACACAATCACAAACTGATGATGTGAATGGTAATGTGCCTAAAGATGATCATGAATGATGTTTATAAATCCAATAAAAAAAAACATTATAAACGTATATGTAATTAAGATTGTGTATACAAAATAATTTATATAAAGGACAAAATGATATTGTGTTAATAATAATTTAATATTATTAAAGTTTTGCATTTACTTTCCTAGCTCTGTCAAATGCAATATCTACCATTTCATTAAAAGCTATCGAAACTTCATTTATCCAAGAACTATTCAATATACGTTCATTCATTATTTTCATAATTTGATCTCTTGATCTACCATTAACGAAGACAACAAATATTAAACCTGGGAAAGTTTCTTCGTATTTATCATTAAGTAATTTTAATTTTTGTGCAAGTTCACCATTAGGATCACCTTCCGTTAATGATTTTTGTTCATTTTGTGAATCTTTAGATAAGGAAAATATCTTATCTTTAGGGACACCTAATCTTGGATGAGCAGATACTATTTTACATAATATTTTGTGTAATTCAGCTTTTTCAGTTTCATCGGTGCATTCTTTGTAATTGTTAAGTAATGACATCAAGTTGTCTCTACAATATTCAAGTAATTCTTTATATGAACTGAATGATTGATGACTTTGAATTTTGGGGATAAGAAAATTAGTTAATGTTCGACATGGTTCAAATAATTGATCTAATATTTGTTCAATTTCAATTGTACCGCATTTATTAAGGTCCTCTGGTGCTTTAATGGACATCTTTGAAGAAAAAAGGGGTTTGTTGGTGAAGATTGATAAGTTTTCATAGGAAATTTTGAGTTCATGGTACAAGAACTGGTATACCGGTGATCTCCGAAATTTACAAAAGTTTACTTTAAGTGGTAATTTTTCAAAGAAGTAGGGCCTGGTAGACGTATAATAGTACAAGAAACAACTATAAGGGCAATTAGTAGATGATTGATCAACAATTAGCTACATACATCAGTAGAAAGTTTGAATGTTATTGTAAATAACCTTGATCGTACATTTTATGGTGGTTGAAACTACTTTGATTTTAAACTAGACAAACAACATCGCAGCAATACTATCATGATTATTTTATCCCATCATCAACCTTGATATATATATACCTGAAACACTATTTTGACACTATCGTCATGTTCATCGTTCTTCGAATGAGTAACAACATGACACACCGACTATGAGACTAACTATTCTTCGAAATATTACGTTATCAAAAAATAATAGATGGACATGAAATGCCATCGATTCACGTTAATGTTAATGGATCAATCTTTTGATCTGTAGTATAGTTTATTATAGTTGTAGAATCAAATTTATAAAACGTAATGAGTGACGAGTTTAAGGATTTACAACCTGAATCAGTTCCAGGTTTTAAAGTTAGTGAAAAGAGAACAATTCAAGAATATACTAATCTTGATGCAAATGATGAATCATTAAATAAATGGAAATTAAGTTTAGGACTAAATACCGGAGATTTATTACCAGTTGAAAATGGTGATAAACGTAAAGTTGTCATTATTTCAATGACATTAAAAATTCAAGGTGAAGAACCAGTTATTATTAATTTAGAGAATGAAAAAGATTATTCATCATTAAAGGATAAAAAAATTAGTTTTAAAATTAAGGAAAAGAGTGTTTATAAATTAATTATTAAATTTAAAGTTCAACATGAAATTATTACAGGATTAAAATATTTACAAGGTGTTAAAAAGGCTGGTATTACAGTTGATAAAATTGAGGAACCAATGGGTAGTTATGCACCAAATACTGTTGATAAACAATTTTATGAAAAAGAATTTGAAGAAGTTGAAGCACCAAGTGGATTTTTAGCAAGAGGTTCATATAGTGCAGTTTCTAAATTTATTGATGATGATAAAGTTGCACATTTAATCTTACCATGGACATTTCAAATTACAAAATAGATTCGTATACAATATAGACAATATGTACACATGTGTACTTTATGTGTGTACTTTTAATAATTAATACCTTAATGATATATAAAATTAAATTTTTTTTAAGATTTAAAAAGACATAATTTTGATGATATAATATAAAACCTTTAAATACAAAAGAAAAGATGTGAAAAAATTTTAAACTTAGTATAATGTAATGTATGATGAGTTGAATAAAAAAAGTATAGGATTGAGTTTAAAACAGAAGTAAAAAAAGATAAAAATGAGACAAAGATTGAAACAAAAATGAAGTCATGAAGTATGTAAGAAAAGTTATTAATTGGAATATATAGATGGATGAATTTTATTTTTATTGAATTAAAAATTAATTAGCAAATCATGTATAGTTAGTTTACTTTCATAAGAAATAATCAGGAGTTTTTCTACTAACAGTTGGTTCACCAGGTCTAATTGATGGATCATATTGTAAGAAATCTCTATTATGATTTTCATCAACTTCCATAATTGCAGCTTGATTACCACATCTATAACAATAATTTGGAGCTGAAAAAATTGTAACAACTAAATCTTGATGAGTCCAACTATAACCTTCCATAACTAATTGATGAGCTCTAGCTGTTAAACTTAAATTATTTGTATGATTAAATTGTTCACTAATATCTTGACCAAAGGTGAAACCTGCACCTCTTGGTGAGATCCCCCAACCACCTCTATCATCAGGATCTGACCAAAGTAAATCACACATTGGACCTTCATGAGGAACTTCTTGAAATCTATTTAATTCACGTACTTGATCAATTGTTTCAATCATTGGAGATAAACCACCATGTAAACAAAAGATTGAATTATCGACTAATGCAGTAATTGGGAAATAATCAAATAAATCTGTGAAAATTTTCCAAACATTTGAAGAACCATATTTTCTGAAACATTCATCATAAAATCCATAAACTTGAGTAATTTGTCTTGATTCATGATTACCTCTTAAAATTGTAATTCTTTTTGGGTATCTAACTTTCATTGCAACTAAATAAGAAACAGTTTCAACTGAATAATAACCTCTATCAACATAATCACCCATAAATAAATAATTTGTATCAGGACAAGGACCACCAATTTTAAATAATTCCATTAAATCATGAAATTGACCATGAATATCACCACAGATTGTAACAGGTACTTCAACAGGTTGAACATTTTGTTCATTTTTCAAAACTTCAATTGCCATATTACATAATTCTTTAACTGAATCTTCACTTAAAGGTTCACATTTTGATAATTGTTCAATCCATCCATCTAATGTATTTATTTGAGTTTTTGGATTTGTTGTTGAAATTTGAACTTCCGTTACAAATGAATTTGTTGTTGTATTAGTTTCATCATCATTACCATTAGTATTAATATTAGTGATTGATTTTGTTAATTCAGGTTCATCAGATTGATTATTATTAGTGTTAGTTTCTGTGTTATTATTTATTTGTTGAAGATCATTGGCATCTTCCATCTGTATATCTGAATCTAAATCCATTGTATTGTATTATATTATGATATGTGATTTGGTATTAATTTTTGCTGATTAACTGTTGTTGTTTTTTTTTCTTTTTTACTGCTATTTTAATTTATAATAGTGGTCTAATAAATATTTACTACAAATAATTGACACAAGAGATAATTCCAGGAAAAGCAATAATGTAGCTGATAATATAATTTGGTGTATATACCTCTTTAAAGACGAAATTAAGTAGTCTGTCCCTTCAAGAGAAATCTACAATGATATAATTACATGAATATATTAAGATGCCAAATTCAATAAGGTGTTTTGTCATCCGTGTGGGCGGCCCTCTCAAAATTTCCAAATTTCCTCACTCGTAAATTGAAGAAAAATGGTGGTATTTCATTTCATTATGTAAGAGTATTGTCACAAATGTGTGCATGTATTAGACGGGTCTGATGATTAATGTTACTTACAATGTAATAGATATTTAAAATAACATAGCCAATGGGGCTTATTAATATTCATGTAGTATATAGAGATAATATAAATAATATAGATATAGAATGTATAAACAACACTTGGAGCGAACACCAATAGGCAAAGAACATTAACCATTATTAAATTAAAAAAAAGGATTTTTCTTAAAATTAAATAAAACAATAATAATTAAACACTTATCCCCAACCACTGTGGTTGAAAATAAATGATAATTACCATTATTACGATAAATAATTGTGTTTCATGATTGATTTGTAATTAATCAACAAGACAGTTTAAGATTTTCCAAGAGCTTATTTGGATCTAGCTCTAACCTTCCGTCTCTTTCTCTTGAGTCTTCTGACTCTCTTCTTTCTCCACTTAGCTCTCATTGTGGTTGTATGTTAAAAGAGAAAAGTAAAATAAAGAGTAAAATGAGAAAGAATGAAATATAGAGGAATAAATATTAATCTTATAGTAAGAGATCAAGTATTTTCCATGAAAAGCCAATCCCTCACCAAGTTGAGAAATTATTATTGGGATTTTATTAGTGAAGAGAGAGAATTTTTACCCAATGCGGTAATAAGGGTGAGGTTCTAGGGTGTACAAGCAGAGCCCTTTGTAATTGCACGTGATTATTACGTAATATTTTTATATGTTTTTGACATATTTTGGTGGCTCAACTTTTTCAATTAAATTAATAGAATAATAGGGTTTCTTAAGGTTTATACAATAAACTGTTATTTAATGGTAGTAGGGTTTGGTATATAATAATCATTATACTAATCATCATTAACATCCTTAGCTTCTCTATCTGCAAGATGTTTGCTTTCTTGATCAATTGCAAACATTAATTTCTCAGTACATTCCTTATCATCAAATACTTCACATAATTTCTCTGCAACATCCTTAGATATTAATAATTTTTCATCCATCTCTAAAAATTTACCCTCTATATCATTTGGATTATGTAATGAATTATTTTCATTAACTAATGCTAAATGTTCTAAAACATTAGATTGAATTTTAATATCATTTGTACTCAGATAAATTTCAGTTATATTATCAACTTCATGAAATTTAAAATGTAAATCTTTTAAAAGTCCAATTAAAAACTTTAATGATGCAATTACCTTAATATGACAATAAATTCTATATAATAAATAAAATCCTGGTATATTAGGTAATAATGGTACAAGTGCAAATGGTATAGTTAATGGCATTAATAATAAATCTTTATAAATACCTTTCTTATGGATTTCATATTGTTGCTTGAATTCAGGTCTAAAAGTTTCAAGCATTATCTTTGAATTAGTTAACCCTTTAGGGTAATAATAATCAAATTGTTCTAAATCTTCACTTTTCAAATTTTTAGAAATAATTGTATCATGTGTAACGAATGATGTAGAATTATTTTCAGATTCTTCCTCTCTTTCCTTATCTTCACGTAATTTTCTTGTAATAAATTTTTGTGATGGAATTGACAGTAAACATGTCTCTAACCATGGAATTTTACTTAATACTTGATTAATAATTTTAACAACTTTTTTATTAAAACTTGCATCAGATGTTGAAAAATTTTTCCAAATTGTTGTAAATTTATTAATTAATTTATTCTCTAATGTTTCCTTACCATTGGGGAATATTTCATTATTATATTTACAATGAATAAATGTTTTTCTAGTTGTAATTGGTAATGCATAAAAATAAATTCTTTTATTCTTTAATTGAGGTGTAATTTCACTAATTGGTATACTTTTAGCTAAATTACTATTAAATCTTAATCCAATTTGTCGTATTCCTATACTTTTACCTAAATTCATTACACTTATGAAAGGAATAAATGTTATGAAGTACGGATCAACATTCTTAATGTAAGATTCTCCTCTTATAATAACGTAACATAGCCCTTAAATGTTTAAGCCACTTCCGGTGTACGGACTTATAGCAATTATATCATTATTACAAGGGATTATGGGCTGTATAAACAGTATATCATACTATCTACGATACTCTCTTTTCATCATTGTTATTGTCTATTGCTAATACTATCAATAATGTGCTATTATAACTACTGACAACCAATGTTAATAACTAATATAAATCTAGATAAAGAAGGGAATTACTCTTTTGGGAAGCGACATGTTTTTGCCGAATATTATTATTTATTATGTCCCTATTGTTATTATTGCATCAATTTCCTTTCCTTTAATCTAGTTATTTTTATTACTATTTGATGTACATCAAAGAACAAATTTGCAATTTATTTGCATACTCAAATCTTTGCTAAGAAATATACTGCTCTGTATCTGAATCAGCAAAAAAAAATTATTTGCTTTTACCCTATTGTTTCCTATTGATTTTTCACTTAGACTTAAAAAATTTGTAACTAGATATGGCATCAGTAACTAATAAACATGAAGAAGACATTTCAAAATCAAAGAAATTACCTCAATCATTTGATATGACACAAACTCATGATAATTATCAAAAAAGTAGTGGTACTGTTATTAAAACATCAGATTTACTTAATAAAATTGAACAAAATGCAAGAAATGAAGATTCCCGTATACGATATAATAATAATAATGGAGATTGCCCTAATGCAAATTCAAATTTCAATAATGATCCAAATATGATAAGTTTATATAACTATTATAGATTAAATGCTAATACGATACCACCATATGTTATTGATAGATTAGCACATGTAACTAAGAATAATGATGTTAATTATATTAACAATTTTTCAGATCCATTTACTGAAACTTTTATAGATGAAAATAATAGTGTTAAATGGGGGGATTTTTTGAAAACTATTAAAATTGCAAATTCTGATATACCCGTTCAAACTTCATTAAATTGTGATAATAAAAAATATGAAAATGGCAATCCTGAAGCATTTATTGATAATGAGAAGTTAAATATGAATAATATGAATAAAATGAATATGAATAAGAATAAGAAGAATAATAATAGTACTAATAGCACTAATACTAATATTTCCCCATATCTGGTATATGATGGTAATGATAATGATAATGATAATGATAATGATAATAATTTGACAATTGAAGATCAAGAAACTGTAAGGAAAGCTAAGGAGGAAGCATTGATGAAAAGTATTTTCAAAAATTATGATTTATGGTCAAATTGGAAAGGTGAAAATAGATTAAAAGGATTATTTGAATCACCTGATGATATGAATCCTGATCTTCATGAAACTGATACAACTACAGATTCTGATATTTGTGATGAAGAAGATCAAACTAGTAGTGATTATAATTATAATCGACATCATAGGGATGGTGATGGTAATAGTGATGGTTATGATAATGATAATGATACAGATCTTGAAATGGGATATAAAAAACGTAGGATGAGACTTAAACGTAAATTTGATTTACGTAGACTTAGACGTGAAAGAGATTTAAGGGAAAGAGCCAAATATTGGATTGATGAAAATAAAAAGACATGGAAACCAAAACTTTTTGAATCAATTAGAACTAATTCATATTTCCCATTATTTTTCAGATTGATTTCAATTTCATTATCAAGTATTGCATTAGGATTATCAGCTAGAATTGTTAAAATGACTCAAAAATATGATATTTCACAACAACCAAGTCCATTAATGGCAATGATTGTTCAAGCAGTTTCAATACTTTATTTATTTTATATTACATATGATGAATTTACATCACAACCTTTAGGATTAAGAAATCCAAGAGCTAAAATTAGATTAATTATGCTTGATTTAATTTTCATTATATTTTCATCAGCTAATTTATCATTAAGTTTTGAATCAATTTATGATTCAAGATGGGTTTGTACAGTTGGTATAAATGAGAGTGATTCACTGTATGATTCTGGAATGTGTGTTAAAGTTAAGGCATTAACTGCATTCCTATTTCTTACATTAACTATTTGGTGTATTAATTTCAGTATCAGTGTCTTCAGAGTTGTTCATGTTGTCTCCTATCATGAAAAGAATTAGATTATGTAATATACTTATAAAAAAGACCTTGTAATTTGATATAATAAATTTGCCTCGCTTTTCAACTTTAAGAGTGTAACTTACGTGCCACCCGAGTAAGATACTCAGTTTGAATACATTGGATTCTCTTACATCATTTCCACCAACGAATAACCCCTTCTCTTGAAGTTTAGTAAGTTATTATCCATTTTATAATGCCGGACTCATTTTTAGAGAGTACTTGGGAGAGTATTGAATCTTCTCTTAATATAATTCTTGGAGATGATCAAAACTCTTCACTTGATTCATTAATGTATACAAATACTTATACAAAAGTTTATAATTATTGTACTGCATCATCAAAGAGATTTCATGTTAATAATAATAATAATAATAATAATAATAATGGTAATGGTAATAATTCAGATATTATGAATTCAAATTCCAATGCAACTGTTAGATTAGTTGGTAGTGATTTATATGAAAAAATTAAAGAATTTTTAAAATATTATCTTTTAAATAGTAAACCAAGAGAAAATGAATCATTTGTTGATTATTATATAAGATCATGGAAAAGATATTTAATAGGATCTAAACGATTGAATGATGTTATGGATTATTTAAATAGATATTGGGTTACAAAGGAAAGATCAAGTGGGCATCGTGATGTTTATGATATTTTCAGTTTATGTTTATTATCTTGGAGAGATTATAAATTTTATCCAAATTTAAATATTTTAATGGATGAGATAATGGAACAAATTCAATTACATCGACAAGGTGTTAATAGTTCAATTAAACAATTAAATATTGCAATTAAATCATTTGTTTTATTAGGATTTGATGCAAATGATTTAAGAAAACAAAATTTATCAGTTTATATTAATGATTTTGAGAAAAGATTTTTAACTGATACTCATAATTTTTATGCAATTGAATCTGCTAAATTTATTAATGAAAATGGTGTTGTAAATTATGTTAATAAAGCATTAGATAGAATTGATGAAGAACTGAAAAATTTAGAAGATTTAAATGATCATACAAGGAAACCACTTAATGATGTTTTAAATAATGTTTTAATTAAAACTCATCAAGATAAAATTAGAAATGAATTACCAACTTTATTAAATCAAGAACGTTATCTCGATATTAAAAAAATTAATACTTTACTTAAAAGAGTTCCTTCAACTTTACCACTTTTATTAGAAATTTTCCAAAAATATATTGAAAATGAAGGTGCTCAAGAAATTATACAATTTAAAAAATTATCTGATGAAAATTTTAAAACTGCAAATGAAGCTTATATGGAAAGTTTAAATGCTGCTGCTAGTTCTAAAACTAAAGTGAAAATTAAGAAACCTCAAGATATTATTGATCCAAATAATTATATTAAATCATTATTGAAAATTTATAATAAATTCAAAGGTGTTGTTGAAGTTTCATTTGATAATAATCCTGCATTTATTAAAGCTTTAGATAGTGCATGTCAAAAATTCATTAATTATAATGTTGTTTCAACTCCAACTAATAGATCAAGACCAAGAACTCCTGAATATTTAGCTAAATATTGTGATGAATTTTTAAAGGGTAAAAATAATAATATAAATACATCAGTAAATAATAATAATAACATTATAGATAATGATAATTTAAATAATATGAATATTGAAGAAATTATTACAATTTTCAAATTTTTAGAGGATAAGGAAAGTTTTGAAATTTGGTATAGAAGATGTTTATCTAAGAGATTATTATTTAATAATTTATCTGCTGAGGATGGTGAAAATGAAGAGTTAATTATTCAAAGATTGAAAACTGCAAATAGTGTTGAATATACAAATAAAATTACAAATATGTTTAATGATATTAGAATTTCCAAAAACTTAGGAGTAATTTATAAAGAATTAATTACTGATGTTAATAAAGATTCAGTTGTTGAATTAGAACCAAAAATTTTAGATACAGCATCATGGGGTTCAATTTTCAGAAATAATAATGAATCATTTATTCTGCCAGAGGAACTAGTTTTAAGTGAGGAATTATTTACAAAACTTTATAAAGAGAGACATAATGGTAGACAATTAAATTGGATATGGGAAAGATCTAAAATTGAAATTAAGGCAAATATCTCAAAACCTGGTAAACCACCATATTTATTTACAGTTTCATTATTTCAATATGCAATTTTATCATGTTTCCAAGAGGAAGATATTTTAACAACTTCAGTATTATTAGAGAAAACTGCATTACCCGCTGAAGTTTTCAAACAAAATATGATTCCATTTATAAAGAATAAATTAATTATACAAAATCCACCTGGTGAGAAAAATATACTTAAATCAAGTACAACTTTTACAATGGTTAAAGAATATACATCGAAAAAGATAAAAGTTAATTTTTCAGCTGTTAAACCAGTTGAGACACGTAATGAAGAAAAGGAAACAAATGAAGAAATTGAAAGACGTAAACATGAAATACTTAAAGCTGGTATTGTTAGAATAATGAAAGCTAGAAAACATTTAAGACATGAAAATTTAATAACAGAAGTTTATCAAATAATTGATAGATTTAAACCAACTGTTAGTGAAATTAAGAGTGCAATTGAAGTTTTATTAGATGAACAATATCTTGCTAGGGATGATGAAAGTACTGGTTATAATTACCTTTCGTAGATTTTTGTATAATTTTAAAATTTTAAAACATATAGTAATGAAAAATGAAGCAAAATCGAAGTAAAAATAAGTAAAATTCAGTTTATCCGGTGCGACATAGATTTTGTTGTGGGTTGAAATATATTGATTCATTTAAGTACTTTATGTGCTCAATTGAGCTAATTAATGTTGACTAGTAGGTTATTACATTCTGCTAAGGTATTATATTATTGTTATTGTGCTTTTTAAAGTACATTTGTCGTGTAATTTATTTGCTCAATACAAACTTAACCAACATAATTTGTGAATTATAAAAATATTACGTAGGTGAAAATTTAACTAAAATAAAAAACAAGTTTTTTCTACAAGATCTTTTTAGTAATGATTACTATGGTATGTTTTCATATAAGTATCTACATACTCTGTACAATAACGTATAATAGCAGTATAAAGAGTGTAATATACATATATCCTGTATCTCCCCATACAAATCAAACATAGAACAATGACTAATCTTCCTTCCGCACAATAAATTTTTTCTATGACTCCTTCCCTCCCATCACAGAATTTCTGTTATCTCAGACGAATGAAAAATTATTTAATTACCTGTACAGGACTTATATAAATTTGCTATTTTCTTTTTTTCTATTATAACATTTCTTTCTTGGACATATAGATCTATCTATAAAATTAAATATAAACCATGTCATCTGATCTGAACGATTACCAAAAAGTTTCTGAAGAACAACATAAAAAAGTTCAAGTTAATCCATATGGTCCAAATCCAAGTGATTATCTTTCAAATGTCCGTTCATTTCAATTAATTGAATCAACTTTAAGAGAAGGTGAACAATTCGCAAATGCATTCTTTTCAACTGAAAAGAAAATTGAAATTGCAAAAGCATTAGATGATTTTGGTGTTGATTATATTGAATTAACTTCACCTGTTGCTTCAGAACAATCAAGAGCTGATTGTGAAGCAATTTGTAAATTAGGTTTAAAGGCAAAAATTTTAACTCATATTAGATGTCATATGGATGATGCAAGAGTTGCAGTTGAAACTGGTGTTGATGGTGTTGATGTCGTTATTGGTACTTCTCAATTTTTAAGACAATATTCTCATGGTAAAGATATGACTTATATTACTAAAAATGCAATTGAAGTTATTGAATTTGTTAAAAGTAAAGGTATTGAAATTAGATTTTCAAGTGAAGATTCTTTTAGAAGTGATATAGTTGATTTATTAAATATTTATAAAACTGTTGATAAAATTGGTGTTAACAGAGTTGGTATTGCAGATACTGTTGGTTGTGCAAATCCAAGACAAGTTTATGAATTAGTTAAAACTTTAAAATCAGTTGTTTCATGTGATATTGAATGTCATTTCCATAATGATACTGGTTGTGCAATTGCTAATTCTTATACTGCTTTAGAAGCTGGTGCAAAATTAATTGATGTCTCAGTTTTAGGTATTGGTGAAAGAAATGGTATTACTCCATTAGGTGGTTTAATGGCTAGAATGATTGCAGCTGATAGAGAATATGTTTTAGGTAAATATAAATTACATAAATTAAGAGATTTAGAAAATCTGGTTGCAGAATCTGTTCAAGTTAATATCCCATTTAATAATCCAATTACAGGTTTTTGTGCTTTCACTCATAAAGCAGGTATTCATGCAAAGGCAATTTTAGCAAATCCTTCAACTTATGAAATTTTAAGTCCAGCAGATTTTGGTTTAACAAGATATATTCATTTTGCTAATAGATTAACTGGTTGGAATGCAATTAAAGCTAGAGTTGAACAATTAAATTTACAATTAACTGATGATCAAATTAAGGAAGTTACTGGTAAAATTAAGAAATTAGGTGATATTAGACCTTTAAACATTGATGATGTTGATTCAATTATTAAAGATTATCATGCAGATGTTTCAACTCCTCAAATTGGTGCAACTGATGGTCCTGCAATTGATGAAGAAACTGCTTTATTAGACAATGTTAAAAGACCTCGTTTAAATTAAGTTGATTAAAATTATTCTATCATCGTATGTATAATATAAGTAGTTACCTACATAATATTATCACTAATATAATATATCTACATTTAGTTACCTGATTGTAAAATAGTTTCTGAAATTGTTTATAGATAATCAAAATTTTAGAATAAATAAGTTAAATCGTTATTAAAACACTCAATTATACAAAAAAAAGTTAATTGACATATGATAAATATGCAAATAATCGAGTATATAAGTTAGAATTGGAATAAATAAATAAATGTTTTCATGCATAAGAATTAAAATTAGAATAAGAAATTGAATTTGATTATAAATTTGAATTGTAAATTTATATCAAATTTATTTGTTCAGATCTTTTTCTAAGTTTTCTAATTGTGCCTTTTGCTTTGCTAATTGTTCCTTTAAAGCAGCAATTTGTTCAGCTTGGTGTTTCTTAATGTAGAAATCTTCTTGAGCTTTTTCTCTCTTGGTGAATGAATCGGATGAACCATCAGATCTGGTTGCACCAGTTGCACCTTCAGAGTATGATCTGACTTGAACAATTCTTCTTGGGACTGCGGTTAAAGCTCTTCTAGCAAACATTGTGTAATTGATTTGTGAATATGGTAATTGAAAGTAATAAATAATATAATCCAAAACCTTCCCCTGAATGCTTCTCACTCCAATTCATGTCATCTTCTGATTTCAATTATCGCCACCCTCGCAATTAGAAAAACTTATGGGGTACCCGTCCCTATAATTGGCAGATTTCCCAATTGGGTAATTTTTACCAACATGAATTAAAGCTTTTACAGGATGAGATAACTTACATTTTGTTTCCATTGGGAAGACAGTGAGATACGTTGGTTTTGATGTCAGGTACAGGTGATTTACGATTGGATACAAACTCTGGACCTATTTATGCAATTGGGTTTAATGAAGATGGTTCATATTTTGCATCTGGGGGTGTAGATAAATGTTTAAGAATTTGGAATGTAGATCAATTGGCTGATAATGAGGATGAAGAGGAAGAAAATGGTAATGATAGTGTGGATAATGGTGTTTATGAGGAGAGGGTTACAAATTCTGCTATAACTAGTTTGAGATGGTCAAATTTGGAAGATTCACATGTTTTCATATCTTCTGCTGATCACACAGCAATTATTTACGATCTTAATAAATCAGCTAAAGTGAAAACTTTTCACCATAAGGAATCTGTTAATCAGTTGTCTTTATCTGCAAACGATACAGTTGTTACGTGTTGTGATGATGGTAAGGTAAGATTATGGGATGTTAGATCAAAATTCCCTGTCTCTGAGATTCATTCACCTCTTGATATTGATACACCAGTACTGACGTGTTGTATTGACAGAAATTCAAACAGAGTGTATTTTTCAGGTATAGATCCGACAGTGTATTGTTACGATATTCGTAATGCAAAATTGCCAGTTGTTTCATGGTCAGAATCTAACTCACATATTAATAACGTTACATCATTATCATTATCGCCTGATGAATCATATTTGTTAAGTAAGTCGATTGATGGAACGATTAAATACTTTGATGCTAAAATACTTTCAGAAAAAACAAATACAAGGCGACGTGCAAAGCCATATGTGTTTGATGGTACAACGGCTTCAGAAGATGATTGGTTAATAAGATCAATAATAATACCAGATCCAACAAATGATGATGATGAATCTGATTTATTTAATGTTTTATCTGGTTCTAATGATGGTTTTACTTATGTTTGGGAATTTGCTTCAAGAAAATTAATAAATAAGTTAGATGGACACTTATCAACTGTATTTGATTTAGATTACTCTGAAATAAATAACCAATTAGTAACTTGTTCAGCAGATGGATCTGTCATTTTAAGGGATTTATCCACAGACAAAGAAAAATAATTTATAATTCTTTCTTATGTACACTATATTATATTACCTTTTATGTAAAATAATAACTATTATAGACTATATATATGTTATTTGTTGTCTTAAATACATTTAACGGTCATTTTTTAAAAATTAATGATATTAAATTTTCATTTTCCAAGGTGTTTTTGATCTAAGTGTTTGTCATTTACAGAAAATAAAGAATTTTACTTTATTGAAGGCTCAGCCAAATTAAAGATTTGTCTTTTTCAAGGTTTATATACTACAATAAAATAACTTTACTGCAATAATAGCACCAAGAGTAAGAATTGCTGATGGTTTCTAGTTTATTGAACTGGAAATACACACTTTTTACAATACTTTGCATGGAGAGAACTTACTTGACTACAATTTCATTTAAAATCATGACATGAAAATTTGTCGTGGGAGATAGTTATTTTCAATCCATTTTTTGATTTGATTGAATTTCAGTATTATTTTTACAAATGTTTAATCTATATATAATAAACGATCAATTCAATTATTTAAACATCAAACTTCACATTGGGTCTATGAACACGTTTATTTCTTAACTTTTCCAAGAGAATAACTGTATCTGTATCATTCTTAGTAGTATTATACTCATTTTCAATGTCTTCTATATCATCAAACCGTTTCCTCTTCCTAATATTTTCATTATTGGCAAGCTTTTCTAAATTCTTTTCAGAAAATAGCGGTAAATTCCAGCTTCTTGTACCATCATTTGAGTTATAAACTGAATCAATATTGCTTAGCTTAACACCATCATCATCTTCTTTTGAACTTATTCTTTTCTTGCTGAAATCATTTTGAAAGATGGTCGGCACCTCAAATCCAGAATACTCCTCCATTTTAGAATCCTTGAATATTCTTAGAAATGGAAACGTCAAGAAATAATCTTTAATCTCTTTATGATCAACTAAATCAACTTTATCAGAATCACTATTTAAATTTCTCATATTGTACATTCTTTCCTCCAATGTATTCTCTAAAATAAGCGTTTCAACGAAAACTTCATTCATTTGTCCAATTCTATGTGATCTTTTAATAGCTTGAGCTTCAACTGATTGATTCCAAACAGGATTAATGAAGAAAACATGTGTTGCTGCAATAATAGTCAAACCATGGGAGGCAAGCTTAACATCCATAATTAATGTAATTCCTTCACCTTCATTTTTCATGGGATCCCATCTATCAAATTGTGCTAAATGATTGGATCTATCCATGATTTTGACATAAGAAGAATACATCAAATAATTCATACCAAGCAAATCCATCAGTTCAGTTAAATAATATGCCGAGTTTTCAAACTCATAAAACACAATACTTTTTAAACCGTTTGCTTCATTCTCCAGTAATCTCATAGTTAAGTAATTCAATTTAGATGATAAAGTTCCAATAATCGATGCATTTCTCATTCTTGATCCAATAGTTCTAAATTTCTCATTATCCATTTGTTCAACAAACTGCGTATCTATTGGCATAGATGTTGCAGCTTCAGTTGAGACATTTCCATATATCAAATTTTCTTCAAGTTTTGGATTGAATGTATCCACCCATTTTGCAGTTTCAAAAATGGATTTGACATCAGAAAGTTCAAACTCCTTGTAATCCTCTGCAATTTTCCTTTTATTACCTTCAGTCTTCTTAACAGTTTTGATGTTTTTCCAATAGTTATTCCAAAATTTATCAACATCACTCAGAAATTTACTATTCAAATCATCTGAATTTTTTATAATTCTATTTTTGTAATAATTTTTTTGAATCGATATCAAATGCGGATATCCAAAAACTGATATGTCTCCTTTATAGCTTATCAGTGAATAGCTTTTAACTATTGAACTAGGTAGACTTTTTACAAAATATCCCATCTCATGAACTGCTGAAACAGATCTCCATCTCAGGTTTGATAATGCCAGCTTACAAACAAAGATGGATTGATTCAAAATTTTAATATCTTTAACAGAGTATTTTGATTCATTCTCTCTCAATGAATAAACACAAATATTCAAAACATTTTCAACATCATTGATACTAAAACCAGTCCAGTAAAATGTACCCTTCTGTAAATTAGTCACCAAACGCTTAAGATCTGATTTATTTACAGGATCAAACATATAATCAACACCCTTTCTTTCTGAAGTAATTGCATTTGTTGCAAGTACGGATATAAATAAGTTGATCGATAATTTATCATAAAATGAAGGCTTCAAAAAAACAGGTTTATGATGTAGTTTAGGCAATTTAATGTCATTTTCAACATCAGCTATTGTGTGCCGTACCATAAGTCGTTCTAACAAATTTAAAAGTTGATACTCAATCATGAACTCATCACGTTCAAACGGTTTTATAATTGATTCAGTCCACATTTTATCATTCAAACTCCATGGACTTATTTTAAAGAAATTCTTTACTATCATTCCTAAATTATTCAAGTCTTTCTTAGGATCAAATTTAGTTTGAACAGAATACTCTACATCCTGATCTTCATTTGAATTCGATGCTTCAGTTTCAAGATGTAAATTTGTTAAACCTGATGTAGGTGTTCCACTTATAATCCACATTCTTTCATACATCAGTCCTTTTGTTAATAAAACAGCCCTTGAAATTTTAGAATTCATTGAATGTCCTTCATCAATAATCAGTCTTTTCCAGTAAATTGATTTAATGGTTGAATCTGAAGTATCATATTGTTTAGAAAATGCACCATTAGAAATCAAAACAAGATCCTTATTCAAAATTTCATTAATATCTTTTATCTCATTCAGTTGAGTTGCATTTTGTATAGCAAGCACTGATAGAAAATCTTTCTCAACATGTTTTATAATTTCAACTCTCCATTGATAAAATAAATTATCAGGTAAAACAACCAATGTAGAAGATGATAAATAGAATTTTTTCAGTGGAGTATTTTGGTTACTATTGTTAAATCTTGTAGCCCTTCCTTGTTTTGGTTTCGTTTCAGCTTTCTCAAAATAACCTGCAACTGATTCCAACTTTGCTGTGATTCGAGGAGGAAAATCATCATAGTACTGCTTCCATGGGATAGAATTAGTGGAGATGAAATCTATACATATGTCAAACAAAGACTTCACCTTTATATTTGAATTTTGTTTGCTTCTGTAATCATAAGGAGTTTCCGATATTTGAAATCTAGAGATACATATCAAGGCCAAACAGATACAAGTTTTACCAAAACCCATATTCTCTGCCAATATCCCACCTCTAGGCGGCAAATAAGTTACTGGGTTAATCTGTGGTAGTAATGTAGTTGTATTGATATAGTAAGTACTTTTATGGTTTTTCACTTCAACCATATTTGGCATCAATATAAATGATTGTGATGATTCTCTTTCAAACATTTTCAGGACCGATCTTTTTTGGAAGTTATACAATTCACTTTTAAACCCTGATATTTCATTATTATTAATCATGTCATATATATCAAGATCATCTTCATTAATAACATTTGAACGTAAATTTTGAGGTGATTTTATACTAGCATAAACATTTTTCAATCTTTCTTGCATGTTAAGAGATTTCTGCTCTGTGTAGTGTCGATATGATTTTTTATTGACCAATCTGTTTAGATGGAAATTCATACTTCCAGAAGATATATTCGTCAACGGTTGAGTAGTAGAAAAAAGTTTCAATATCACAGTACTGTTAGATTTCAAATATTTCTTCAATTGATCTGAACTTTGGATATTAAAAGCTTCATTGTTGTAATCCATCATGGAATACAAATTGCCCATTATCATTCTAGCTTGCTTTTCTAACCATGTAGAAGGCTTTTTAAATGTAAAATACCGTTTTCTATACAGCTCAATTTGTTCTCTATAATAGCTGTCTTCAGGAAGAGCGTAAACTCTGATTAATGCAATCTCTGGAACGTCATCTAGAATTAAGTAAGTGAATCGACAATACACTCTTCTTACC
The DNA here is from genome assembly GCA_030565065.1 of Pichia cephalocereana. Lineage (NCBI taxonomy): Eukaryota > Fungi > Ascomycota > Pichiomycetes > Pichiales > Pichiaceae > Pichia > Pichia cephalocereana. The sequence continues at coordinate 23,835 of JAJMAS010000004.1, read as the reverse complement.
ATAAATCTCAAAGCTTTGAACATTTCTGAAGTACCATCAATTTCAATATATGGGAAATCAAGCCATTTCCACCCATCTCCATCGGGTGATGAACAACCTGGTCCTTCAAAACATCTATTGTGAAGTGCAAAACATACACCCAATGGTATGAAATTTGTCAAATCGTTAACAAATGATGCCATTTGTAAAACATCTTCATTAACCTTCATTATATCATACTATCTAATCTAAAACTTGGGTTGTATGATTTATATATGTCTTTGATATATAGTAAAAAATAGAATGAACTGATATAACCTTTTAGTGTCAGCATGAAAAAACATGTTGCAGTAAAAAAAATGATTTTTCAAAATCTCGAGAATACAACCTTAGGATGTTAAGTACTTTCCTTTCAATATAGTTGATTTATAGAGCCAAACATGTCCACAGTTGCTAAGGTATTGACTAAACTTGTACCGCCATCTAAGCAAAAGCTTTTGGAACTTCAAGAAATTCAAAGTAGAGTTTTTAGAACAACTTTCAACCCAACCAAAATGAGAACTGGTTCAAAAATTCTTACAGCTCCACTTAAGGGTCAAACATTAGGTAATTATTACGGACCATCTGACTTCCCATCTATTGCAAAGGCAGCAAAGGCTTTATCTACACCATTCTTTGATGTTATCAATGAACCAGAACAATACCGTGCAGAGAGAGTTGAAGATCTTAAGAGAAGAGGTAAAGGTTCTCCAAAGAAAATTAGAGAAGCTCCAAGTGCTTCAAAGAAGAAGAAGAAATGATCATCATGTATATAAATTAACTGTGAATAATAAATATAATCGTCTATATAGAACCAAATACAAAAAGAACTTATTTAAAACATTTCCTTGTAATCGTAATCTTTGATTGTCTCACCTATTACTACATTTTTCACAATAGTCACAATTGATATTCTATCCCAATTATTAACAACATCATCAATAGTATATAACTCATTAACTTTATCAGCTCTAAGGTTTTCAACAAAAGATTTCGTATCTTGAGCATTAAGATTGAACTTATTAAAATTTAACATGGAGTTGATATGTGATGTTATAATTTCACCAATTGATAATGATTTTGAATGTAATGTAATTCTATAATCATCAGTATAAAATTCACAATCAAGTGCAATACCACCAGGTAATCTATCTTGATTTTTCAATTTTAAAAGGAATGCCACAATTGGTAAATGATTCAATGATATGAGTAGCAATTTGAGAGTAAAATTGAGTATCAGAATTGTAAGTCTAGCTATAATGAATGTAAGATAGAATATGAAAACAGTTGGTAATAAATAAATTAAAATTGTGAAAATGATAATCCCAAGCATCAATTGATCAAACTCATAATCTTTTGAATCTACACGATTTCTTAAAACATTGTACTTTTTCCCGTAAAACAATTTGAATAATGATCTGAGAATATTCAGTTGCCAGCAATATATTCTAGTTGATGCAATATAAAAGCCATTTATACTCAAAATGAATATGTTAAATAAGTCCAATATCATCGAAATTCCAATAGAGAGTCCAAAATATTGTGACAAAATCTCTATTGTGATTAATATATTATCAGAATTTGAAATCAGGTATTTCAAAATATTTTGTTTCCAGAAGTCAAGCACCCAAAGAATTAACTGACCCATAAATGATGCAAGTTCATTATTTAATTTAAAACCTGCAGGTGAATTCATTAACCATGTAATGGTATTATTCAACAATACATGATATTCTATAACAATTTTTTCAAAAACTCTTAATATAGAGTGATGGTGATTTTTCAATATTGTTGTAAACACAACACCCACTAATAAATCATTCATAATTAACCAAACTGTATTGTAAAACTTGATATATTCACTTGGAGAAAATTTTGCGTCCTTGATGATGGAAGCTTCACTTTCAAGTTTGCTATATCTTAACTTTTTGAATTGTAATGGTAAATTGTAAAGTTGTTTAGCCCTAAAGTTTATTTGATGAATCATGAATGACAAAGAGCTTAAAGATATGTTTGTTTTGTTTTTATGGTTTGATTTTCTATCATTTGATACTTTATATTTGAAATTTAGTTTTAAGACTGGGTATGTCAGTATTGAACTTAATAGATAACAAGTTTTCTGAATAAAAATATAATAGAATATCGATACTAAGGTAAATATCACTTCATAATAAGGTATAAAACGATTAAAGATGTTAAAGATATTACCCCTATTTAATCTGTTTGTATTGGTTCTAACTCTAATATAATTAGTCAAATTTATTATTCGTAGAATTTCTCTTGAATTTTCACCAATAAGTGACAAATCATTATCATCATCATATTCAGTGTTAGAAAAATGCTTCAATAATTTATCAGCATATTTCCCAGTTGAGGGCCCCCTAAAAATAAGTTCACCAACTTGATTGTTATTGTTCCAAAATATATTGATTTTAATAGGATCTAAAGAAAAGTATTCTAAATTTGATGAATTTGGAGGTTTGAAATATATAATTGTTTGATTATTGTTTAGTATTGGTTTATTATTCACAAAATCATATTGAACTTCATATTGATGGTTATGAGAATGTTGATGATTCTTCTTTATCTTACAATTGATACTTGATAAAATTTCAATATTTCGAAAAATGTCCTTGTCAGTTTTATTACTAATTTCACGATAATCCTCCTTTACAATGATATCAATAACAACTACAGTAAATTGGTTAATTCTATAACTCAATATAAGATATCTTTCTGAAGCATTTGTAAGTTTTATATCATTTGGCCAAAAAATAATATTATTTTTAGATTTCGAACTGTAATTATTCTTATAACTATGATTATTATGATTCATAGGTGTTGTGATCGATAGTTATTGAATCTCTTCTATGTACTTCTAATGTTGGTAATTGTAATTGATCTTCCGGTAGGCTGTATTTGAATAGAGTATTAATTAATTGACACAATTCGTAGTAAGGTATTGATAAACAAAAAGTGACAAGTAATAATCTAAAAAATAAACTTGGCTCAGATGATGTGGCTGAAGATGAATTATGTTGATAATAATTATTATAGTAAAAATAGGCCAATGCAGCAATCAAGTAAACACTATGCCTTATTAAGTACGGTAAATACCAACTACTCATGTATTACTTATAAAATATTCTAGGTAATTAAGAAGAAAAAGTTAAGACTAATAGGATAAAATTTAGATTTTTTAATTTATGATTAATATTTTTATAAAGATATAATACTTTGAAAAATGAAGAGTTTATACAAATTTAGTTATAACTTGTAGAAAAATTTACAAAATTACCATGATGGAGCAGCTTCAGCACCTTCAGCAGCCCAATCCTTGGAATCAGCACCTTCTTCAGCCCAATCTTGAGCATCACCTTCAGCGGTCCATTCAGCAGCTGGTTCAGCTTCTTCTGCAACTTCAGTAGTTTCTTCTTCAGTTGCTTCAACAGTTGGCTCCTCTGGATCTCTGTAGAAGTAAAGATCTGGCATAATTGACCATTCTTCAGTTCTGTTTGCAAGAGTACCTCTTAATCTAAGGACTTCTCTTGCTAATAACCACCAAATTAAACCAATTGAGTGTTTACCTTTGTTGTTACATGGAATTGCAACATCAACGAAATCAGCTGGTGAATCAACATCACATAAAGCAATAACTGGAATATTAACATAAGAAGATTCTTTAATTGCTTGTGCATCAGTTCTTGGATCAGTAACAATAATTAATCTTGGTTCTTTGAAAGATTTAGTACTATAATTGGTGAAAGAACCTGGAGTGAATCTACCTGCAACAGCGGTTGCACCAGTATGGGAAGCGAATTTTAAAACAGCTCTTTGACCTAAAGTTCTTGAAGAGATTGCAACAACATCAGATGGGTTTGGGATAGCTGCAATAACTCTTGCAGCTAAAACAATTTTTTCCCAAGTTTTGTTGACGTTAATGATGTTAACACCATCTGGTCTGGTTTTGTAGACGTATGCAGTTTGGTGAACCTATAATAAAAATAATAAGTAAAATAAAGATTTTAAATGTTAGTATTTCAATTCATGTAAACGTTTTTTTAATGACATTATTATAATCTATTTCTTAATATTATGATATTGATGACAAAAGATGAATTAAATTATGATTCCATGATAAGTGCTATTTCAAGTATAGTAATGGTCTTTTTTATGATAATATAATATTGTAATAATCCCCGTATCTATGATAGTGTAATTTTTTCATTTAATGATTTATTCCATAGTTTATCAAATTTATCATATATCATGTATATATCATCTATATCATCTTAATCAATGATTATAAATTTTTATCTTAAATATTTCATATTAATTTAAGTACATACGTTAGTGTTCTTTGAACCAAGATGTGCATTAGCAGCAATCAAGAGTTGTAAATCTTGTTGAGTTAAGGAGAAGTCAGCCATGATGAGTGTGGTGATAGATATATCCTGTTTGCCTTATAAAATTAAAAGATTTCCAAAATATAATCAATAAAAATTGAGTAAAATATCAGTTATTTTGACAATAATTTGAAATTGAAAATAATTTTCACTAGTATCCTCTCATACCAATGATTTGCAATACCGTACAACTTCACAGTGTAAAGACTATGAAAAATTTCAAAAAAATTTCAATTGCGCGGTCTGAGGGGGTGGCTCTTTTGGGAAGGAAACGCGCGAAGAGGAATTTTACTAGTTTTTTTGTGGAATTTTTCAATGTTCCTCGCTTTTGATAAATTGTATTTTCATTTATTACGTAAGGTACCATATGGGGTAATAAGGGTTAGCTAAAATTTTTCAAAGACCCGGTAAAGTACACGTGACATGTTTTTTTTTCAAATTTTCAAACTTGGAGATATCGGTAACGGGCAAGGTGAAATTTTATCCACCTGAGTTGATATATCAATGGAATTAGTTGGAATTAAACAGTAGAAAACTTTATTTATTCATCAATTAAAACAATATCTTTTGTAAATTTAATCTAGAAGTAGACAATATAATTATTAAAGTCATCAATTAGTACTATCTTATCACCTGTTATAGCCAATTCCTTGGTAAATTTGTTTTTATTTGTTCCATATCCGTTTTTTTTTGCATTCTTGATTTGATTCACGTACTTCACTTTGAATAGTATAATTATATTCAACTTCTTATATTCCTTTCAGTTTTGATATCAAATAACCAACATCACAAAACAAATGTATATTGATACTAATAGTGGGAATAATGTTCCACTTGATCCCGATTTGAATTCCGATTCTAATATAAATTCAACTTTAAATATGATAATTGATATTTTTACACCATCATGGAAAACTAATAGACGTGAGATAACTGTTTTTTATGGTTATGTAACTTTTACAATAACTATTATATTCTTATTGATATTACCAAAATGGAATAGAATATCAAATTATATCTATTATAAATTCCTTAAATTTATTAAATGGATTAAAAAAAAACCCGAAACTCAACTGTTACGTTGGAATCCAATGTCAACTCAAATGATTATTTTTTGGTCAATTATACTTTCAATATTATCACTTGCTCAAACTAAGGGTGATATAAGGTTTATTGCTGCAAGATTAGGTAGAGTACCCGTTTATTGTTTGCCAACAGTATTGATATTAACTTTAAGACCTTCACCATTACCGGATGTTTTATACTTATCTTTATTACCAATTCATAAATGGTTATCAAGATTGGTTGTGCTACAAAGTCTTTTACATACATTACTTTATCTTTACATCATGACAAAAAATGAAACTCTTTTCAAATTACACAGATTTGATAATTTAAATGGTATTGTTGCAATGACAGCTTTTATCATAATAGTTCTTACTTCATTACCTTATATTAGAAGAACTTTTTTCAAAATATTCTTTATTAATCATTATATCTGCACTTGGATTGTTACAGTTACCCTATACTTACACGTTAGACCAGGTATTCCATATTTAACAACTTTAAATTGTCTCATATTGTTATATCAAATTTATTATAAATTCAAAATATCAACAGTTTCAACAGTATCAACTATTAAAATTTCAAAAAATATGATTATTTTGGATTTACCAAATGATTCCTTAGTGGAAAAGAATACTTTACCTGGTTGTCATTTAAGAATTATCGATTATAATGATAAATTACCTAAGTTCTTGAATTACTTATGGTACTTAGTTTTTCCAATTCAACATCCTTATACCCTTGCAACACTATCAGTTGATAAATCACAAAAATTAATTATTAGAGTTGGTAATTATAAATTCAAGAATAATTCAAAATATTTCATAACGGGTTCATATATGCCTCATTTATCCTTTATCAAAAAGATTAGTTACAATAATAACAATGGCAATCAACTATCAATGAGTAATTTATTGAATAGTAATAATCCATTATCAGTGAATACAAAAGTGAAAAAATGTTTGATTGTAGTAGGTGGCTCTGCAATCAGTTTTGCTTTACCTATTTTAAGAGTTTTAAATTATAATGGTTCAATGGTCAAAATTATTTGGGTTATTAGAGATCACGATGATTTGAAGATTTTAGATTATTTTAAAAAGTATTTAGTTAATGATGACTGTATTGATATTTTCATTACAGGTCATTATACAATTTCTGAAAAAGCTAATTTCAGAGATGCATTGAATGAACTGCACTCAAGGAAAAGAGAACTGGAATTAAAACATGAAATGGAAATTTTAAGTGGTAATTTTTCATATAATAATAATAATAATCATAATGATGATAAAGTTTTATCTGATGTATCTTCAAGCAATAATTCTCTATCTCTAACTACGACATTTAAATTCAACTCAGCCAGTACAAATGAATCAACCCCACTTAATAATTCGAATAATACCAATGTTACTTACGGCTCATCAACTTCAGATGACCCTAAATTATACCCAAAACACAAAAAAAGTTGTGTTCAATTAAGAGATTCAGGTAAAGCATCATCAGATTCATATCATACTGAAACTATTGATATCGAATTACATGAAGATGAAATTTATAAAAAGTCGCATCCAACAATTCCAAAACAGAACGCGTCCGGTCCTTCCGCCGGTGTTGCAATTTATCATGAAAATAATGATATAAATTTTGATCAAAATCAGAATCCAGTTCCTATAATTAATAGATCACCAAGACATTCAGTTTCAGAACCTCAAAACTTGAACGTTAAAATTATTGAACCTGATACTCAGCCAAAATCTGCACCTTTAAGAACACATTCTAAAAAGCTGTCTGGCTTATCAACAATTAATCAAAAACTTTTAGGTTCATATGCTCCAACAATTGCATCATCTGCATTATATGATGATTTAGAAGATTATTGGGTTTTGAAAAACTCAAACTCAAGAATTGAATTTGGTAGACCAGTTTTAGGTCTGTATTATTATAGTTGGTGTATTGGTTCATCATGTAAATGTCCGTTAATTACTCTTAAAAGTGGTGAAACAATTTCTTATCTGGTGGATGATGGTCAAGTTACTGAATTATATTCTGATGATAGATTCATAGCCAATAGAGAAGCGAGATTTCAAAATAATAATGGTGAACCAGATGAAGAAATTTATGTTATTGGTGCAGGTCCTTCAGGTCTTGTTGATAATGTCAGATTATGGGCCAATGATTGTGGTTTTAGTTTCCATGAAGAAAGTTTTATTGTCTAATTAAAGCAAGCTGGAAAATTACTTTTTTTCGGAGTTTTCTCGTTCCCTTATTAAGGCAACTCCGAACTTGGTAGCACTTGTGCATTTTCCTTAATCCTTAATCCTTAATCCATTTTGTTTCTTCTTCTATTTAACAACCCGTGTAGAGGATAAATCTACAGGATCCAATAAATATCCAAGTAAATTCCTCTTCCCCCTTTCTTTGCTAATAACAGTTTTTTTTTCATATAATTTAATACGAAGTTTTTAATGTCATCAACTAAGCATCATCACAAGACTAAAAGACAAAACTGTCAAAAGTCACGAAATCGTTTCTCAGCTGAAACTATACTATCGAACAATACATCTACATATGGTGCAGTAAATGACAGGTATATACCTGCAATAAATACAAGTTCTGAGAAAAAAATGTACAATTATCATGATCAGTCGTTGAAAAGTCCCACGGGATCACCCGTTAGAACAAATATTCCAATCGTTACAACAATCGACTATAATCGAATGCAATTATCTATTAGTGATTTTGATCACCTTTCATCAATAAGTTCAAGTAATCTCAATTTTGATAGTGATGATGTGGATGATAATGATACCAGTATGACCGATTTAATAGATAATGCAAACACTAACACTGGTAATCGAGTGAGTAATACAGATACAATCGATTCAGGTTCTGATCATCAAACAACTGTTGCTAAAGCTTTGGGTATTGATTCAACTAAGATATTAAACTTCAAACCTTTTAAAAGCCCTACAAAGATGAAACCATTCTATTCTCATATAAATGATAGTGAACATAGTATTTCATATAATAATAAAAGTGGATCAGAAGAATTTGATTCAAAGTTTAATGATAATTTCCCAGTATCTTCCAAAAAGACTTTTGTACCTGAGATTCCATTTAAAGTGCTTGATGCACCAGGTTTAAGAAACGATTTTTACTCAAATTTAGTTTGCTGGTCAAATAAATCAGATATAATAGCTGCCGGATTAGGAAGCACAGTTTATTGTTGGAGTGAAAAGAGAGGTACAATTCCATTACAACATATTGGTTCACAAATTATATCTGCTTTGTGTTTTAGTAGTGATGATTTTTTGGCAGTTGGTACAAAGGTAAGTGATGTGTTTATTTACAAACCAGATACAGCAACGGTTATTGCTAAATACTCAATGAAAAATGATTCAAGTATTTGTTCAATGAAATGGATACCTAACACACATTTCTTCTTTATAGGAAATGATGTTGGTCAAGTTACATTATTTAGATTATCATCAAGAGAAGATGTTAAATATAAAGGTCCATCAAAGACTAAAATAACAAAAATTATCTATTCTATTAAACCTAAAGTTACATTTCAATGCGATCAACAACAAATATGTGGTATTGATATTGACTTCAAGGGAAAACAGTTAGCAATTGGTGCTAACAATAATTGTGGTAGTATTTGGGATATCTCTGATATGTTGAAACCAAAAAAGATGTTTCATTTAAAGCATGAAGCAGCAGTTAAAGCAGTTGCATTTTGTCCATGGATGCCAAATTTATTAGCCACTGGAGGCGGAAGCCGTGATAAACATATAAGATTTTGGCATTCAAAATCAGGAACATTGATTAGTAAATTTAAAACTAAGGGACAAATTACAGCTGTTATTTGGTCAAGATCCAAGAAGGAGATTTTAGTAACTTTTGGATTTGGTGATCATAATGAAAAGAACGATATTTTAGCAGTTTATTCATACCCATCAATGAAGTTAAAAATCAAAGTCACTGCACCACCAGATATGAGAATTTTAACAGCTGATATATCAAATGATTTCAGCTCAATTTGCACATCAATCAGTGATCAAAGTGTTAGAATTTATAATGTTTGGAATTCAAAATTAGATATGAAAATGGGAGTTTATGAAAAAGGTATTTATGGTAGTGAAATAATTGAAGCTACAGAAGGTGTAGATAAATCCATAGATACAATTAGATAATTTTATGGGTATATTTTTCTTTTTATAATTTAAGTATATCTCTCTCTCTGTCTCTCTCTCTCTTTCTTAAGCTGGAACACCATCAATATCGTTTTTTAAAAATTCATCAATCCTACGTTTCCAAGCTCTTCTATTTTTATGAACAGGTAATCTTTGTGATTGAAGGATAATCAGAGCTATTGCTAAAACTACGGCCATTGTAGTACTCGGTGTAATCATTCTAACGAAAACATGAGTAGATGTGACCAATTGATACGGACAATTGGTATTTAAACCTACCACCCAACAATTTTCACTAGCTAAAGAGTTTAAATTAATCCAAACAAATTCTTTATCTTCCGGTATTAAACTCATTGCCGTTATTTGATCATAAACATTTCTCGGTACACCAATATCATACCTACCATCCATTGCCTTACATGCAGATACTGCACGCATATAATCCATTTCAACATCAAGTAGCATGAAATCTGATGCATTTCTCAGGTTTTGACAAACAACAGGTAATTTACGATCACATGTTGTTGCAATCCACCCAATTTTAGATAATGCTGCACATCTATTTAAATATTTATCATCTTGATTATCACCATCGTTATCATTGTTGTCATCATCAGTATCATTATAAGAACCGCCATCGATGAAGTTTACTGATGAATTGTCAAACATATCGTTATCTTGCAATATGTGGCCTGTAAATGGTGCGTTTAAAATATGATCTGAAATGTTTGAAACTATTTTTGGGATTTGTAATTCATCAATATCTGTACTTGTAGGCTGATATGGAGACCAAGACCAACAAGATAGTTCTAAAAACCAGGAAATATCAGAGAGGTTATCCAGCGCATGTGATATTATTGGTCCATAACCAAGTGATATACTCTTTCTATAACTTTTCAAGGAAAAAGGTCTCGTTGAAGTATCATATGCAAATGCAAGATGCTTAGTTCTAAGTGGTATAGTTGAATTCTCAAAATCATCGATATGGTAAACGTCCATATCCAGGATATTATACGAATCCCATTGATCCGTTTTCCCTGATTTCAATGATAGATAAAATGTAAATTGATCGTCAAGTATGTTATATGATGTATTATCATATAAATTATTTTCTAAAATAATAGGGAAAACACGTAAACCTAAACGAAAAAGAAGATCGTTCATTGTTGGAAGACCAAAACTAGGAATGGTGAGTGGTGAAACAATCTTATCGATAGTATCGAACTGAGCTGATAATGAAGTAATATTAGTGTTTATTAAGGATGCCGGCATTGTAACATTGGATGCTGTTGAAAAGGAATGTAGTTTCAATAATAAAAACATGACATTTGTATTTAAGTTATTGTTTGTATTACTCAGAAAGTTATTCAATGTGGTTATCAAGGATGTAAGATTAAATGTTGCAGCATCACATTCAGTTGAGTCGTAATCAGATGTATAACCACCTCCAATAACACTTTCAAGTCTTTCAGGTGGACATAAAAGCCAAGCTTTTGAATTTTCATGATAATATAAATCCAAGATAAATGTCTGAACACCAACATTTAATAATGTTCGGAAATCATTCAATGAATCTGCATTATAACCCAGACTTTCAAAAATTACCGGTTTTAAATCAACTCCTGGACTCACACTATATGCAACTGAAACATTAGCTGTAACATCTCTTTGTGTCCTTATTGCAGCGGCTCTAGCTCTTGATAAATGAGGCCAGGATTTAAGTTGAGAATACTTGGTAAATTCATCCCAAAGCTCAGGATTTTCTGTAGTCACAGTAATGGCCCATCCTGTAGTACAGAAGTACCAGAAGAGTAACCAAAAGGACAATATCATTATTGGTTTGGGTTGTCCATTGAAAACACGGAAATAAGTGATTTCATGCAAGTTGTTCCGTCAAATAAAATTAATTTAGTCTACACGTATATAAATCATGTAACGATGGCTATTTCTAAGTTTTCTGATGTCACTCTTTTTCCCAGTTTTCTTGAACAATGTTTGCAGAAACACTTTTGGATACCGTAGTGGCAGGAATTGCAACATTGCCATTACGTCAATTTGTTGAAGATGTTTCCAATGATGTTAAAAACTTAGTTATGGATGAAGAATTACATTTCCCACAATTAGAAACAATTGCAAGTGGTGATTATACAACTTGGAATGATGAAATTGCCACTCCACCAGGATTATACTATTTAAGTTTACTATATGCTAAGATATCTAATTCTGAAATAACGTTGTCCAATATGAGATATTTCAATTTCTTAGGTGGAGTTGTACTGGCAATGTTAGTGATGTTGATTAGATTCAATAGTAAAGAGGCGGGATTCACAGCAGTGTCTATTTTACTAAACCCATTGATTGCAATTTATTACTCATTATACTACCCGGATGTATGGGCATCTGTATTCATAGTTGCAGCATATGCAGTTATTGTTTGGAAACCGAAAAATAGTTATATTTTAAGTGCAACAATATCTGCAATTTTAGGCTCCTTATCAGTTACATTCAAACAAAGCAATATTGTTTGGGTTTTCTTTATGAGTGCTGTTATTGTTGATTCAATTGTTAAAGATGAAAAGAAATATAGATACGAAGAAGGTATCGGTGATACTCTTACATTCATCAAGACCGGATTAGCAAATTTAACTACTTTGATCCCATTTCTCATTGTTGGTGTTGCATTCTTCACATTTGTTTATCAAAATGGAGGAGTTGCCTTAGGTGATAAGGAAAATCAAATACTTGTTCCTCATTTAGCACAAATTTGTTATTGTGTTACATTTATTATGATATTTACTATTCCAATTTGGATATCTTCAAGAACCTTTGTTGATTATGTTAACGATAATTTATTTTCAATTAGTGGATTAATGTTTAATGCTGCTTGGATTCCAATTTTATACATAGTTATTGAAAATTTTACAATTATTCATCCATCAATGTTATCAGATAATCGCCATTTTGTATTTTACTTTATCAGATTATTTATTGTCAGAGAGGAAAAGGCAAGATTACAGTTGATACCAGTTTATCATTTTTCATATTACATCATTTGGAAATTATTTAAAAATAATTATGATAACAATACACCAAGTAAACGTACAGCTGCATCACCATTAATTTTCTACAATTTTATGATCTGTTTAAGTATTTCAGTTATGCTAACACCAATGTTTGATTTGAGATATTACATCGTACCAATGATTTTTTTCAGATTATTGGTTTCCACTATTAATGAACCAGTTTTACCAATTAATATTTTACATACTTACAATACTGAAATTAGATACACAAGTGAAGGATTGTGGTTATGGATGTGGACACAGTTCATCTATATCTCATTCTTGAAATATACCTTTAAATTTGGTTCTGAAGTCGTTGAAAGGGTTATTTGGTGAAGTATTAGTGGGTGCTTTTTTCAACCCCACATTTTTTTTCCAAATTTCACATTTTGGTGTATACATTTTATAAACAACTTCTTTATTCATTTTATATCATCATTACTGTAAATATATTATTATTTAACATTACGACATGTGTATTCTGTTATGCACTAAAAGTATACCAGGCTACAAATTAGTTCTGGCATCAAATAGGGACGAATTTCTCAATCGACCTACGGCAAGAGCACAATTTGTTGATGATAAAGTTTTGATGCCTAGAGATTTAGTACGAAATGGTACATGGATTGGTATTACTAAAAAAGGACGTTTTTGTGTATTGGTTAATTACAGAGAGACAGGTCCATTTAGTGGATTAGTTTCAAGAGGTGCAATACCAGTTGATTTTTTATTTAATGAAAATAATGATGATATAGTTACATGGATTGAAAGTGAAAAGAAAAAAACTGATAATTTTAAAAATGTTGGTGGATTTTCACTGATTGTTGGAGATCTATCAAAGGATACTAATATGTTTGTATTCTCTAATAGACATGATGGACTGTATGATCCATTTAAAGATGATAGGAAATCTGTTGGATTATCCAATTCAGCAGTTATGAATCCATGGCCAAAGGTTAAACTGGGTGAAAAATTACTAAGTGATTATGCTGATAAATGTAATGGTGTAGTACCTAATGAAAACGAGTTGATTGATGCACTAATTGATATTTTATCACATCAAACTATTGAAGGTGGTGAATTGTACAGTGTTTTAGATGGAAATGGTTCAAATACTGTACAAGAAACCATTTTCGTTCCTCCATTAATTAACGAAAACGGACCAGGATATGGAACAAGAACACAAACCCTGGTGATGGTTACTGATAAAGATGAGATCATTTACGTAGAGAGAGACGTTGATCTTAATGAGAGACATATCCAAAGATTCTTTATAGAAAAGTAGATAAAGTAGATTAATAATTGATTGTAAAAGACTCTTATCGGAAAAACCCGTGAAAAATTTCGGGCCGCCGAGTGGTTGTGTGGTATTAAGGGTTTGGATCTCTGGGTGAATATAAAAGTGAATGGATATGCCAGATAATATTATATACAGATTCATATGGTGGTTTTCTTCTGAATCTGCTTTATTGGATAAGAAATGGTTAAACAAATAAGTGCAGAAGAATTTTATGAAAAAGTTGTAAGTCATTACACTGATGTTATTGGTGAAAAGCTTGGTGGTAAAGTTTTATCATTCAGTGATGAATGGTTTGCAGCTGCAGAGAACTTAATTAAACCAAAGGCACCAATTAGAGATGCAACAAAATTTGTTTTTGCAGGTGCTTGGTATGATGGTTGGGAAACTCGTAGACATAATACTGAAGAATATGATTGGGTTACATTCCGTATGGGAGTTTCATCTGCAAAAATTATTGGTTGTGAAGTTGATACAGCATTTTTCAATGGTAATCATGCACCTCATATTTCAGTTGATGCATCAATTGGTGATGATGGTAAATGGGTTGAAATTATTCCAAAGATGGAATGTGGTCCATCACAAAAACATTTCTTTATTCGTGATGAAATTACCAAAGATGCTTATACAAATATTAGATTAAAGATGTACCCAGATGGAGGTATTGCTAGATTTAGATTATATGGTGAAGTTATACCAATTTTACCAAATGATTCTAATACTATAATTGATTTAGCAAGTGCAATTAATGGTGGTGTTGCAACTTCATTCTCTGATCAACATTTTGGTTCAGCTGATAATTTATTATTACCAGGTCGTGGTCATGATATGTCAGATGGTTGGGAAACAAAGAGATCTCGTGCTCCTGGTCATGTTGATTGGGCAATTATTAGATTAGGTCATTCTGCAACAATTGACAAAATTACTATCGATACTGCTCATTATAGAGGTAATTTCCCACAATTTATTAAAGTTGAAGCAATTAAAAGTGATGTTGATCCATCATTTGATGATTCAAATTGGGAAACCATTGTTGATAAAAGTAAAACTGGTCCAGATGCTGAACATGATTACCCAGTTTCTAATGCAAATACATTTACACATGTCAAGCTTGTTATGATCCCAGATGGTGGTGTTAAACGTTTGAGATGTTGGGGTAAATGTAGCAATTAAGTATTGTAAGTATTGTAAGTACTGTAAGTATTGTAAGTACTGTAAGTATATATACTCTATAAACCTCTTTATATCCGATATTCTATGAACAAAATTTTTTTTAACGCCGGTTCTTCACTTTAGTTCTTCAATGGACATCTTCAATGCAAGAGCATTACAACGAGTTCAACTCTATTCATTACCATTTGAACAGGCGAAAGATGCTACTGAGGAGGAACAAAATGATTTCCTTGAAAAACTAGTGTTGATATCGAAATCTAACCCTTATTATGCTTCTCAAATTCTACAGAAACTACTTCAAATATGGCCAACAGCATCTGATGAATACTATGAATATTTGAGTGAATGGATATCATCTGTACCACTTTCACCTACATCTCTTGATACAGTTATTTACACTATAGGTGATCATTTGATCAATATGAAAGAATGTCCATCAGTTATAGCTAGTGGTGGAACAACTGGTAATAGAACATG
Organism: Pichia cephalocereana; assembly: GCA_030565065.1. Classification (NCBI taxonomy): domain Eukaryota; kingdom Fungi; phylum Ascomycota; class Pichiomycetes; order Pichiales; family Pichiaceae; genus Pichia; species Pichia cephalocereana. The sequence continues at coordinate 8,144 of JAJMAS010000004.1, read as the reverse complement.
GGAAGCTGCATTAGCATTGAGTGAATACTTACAAAGTATTGATATTGAAGGTAACGTTTTAGAATTAGGTTGTGGAACTGGTATGGTTTCAATTGCAATGATAATGAAGAATAAATCATTTTTAACAAATAATCGTCTCTTTATTACAGATGGTGATGAAAATGTTGTTAATATAGCTGAGAATAATTATAATCTTAATCTCCCAAATAATCCCAATGTCGTTTTCCAAACATTATTTTGGGGAACTGATCCAGTTCCACAGGTAGATACTATACTAGCAGCTGATGTGACATACGATAGTTCAGTTATTCCATCATTAGTGGAAACTTTTGATCAAAGTGGTGCTAAACGTGTTCTACTTGCAGCAACACGACGTAATATTAATACACTACAAACATTTGAAAATTCACTAACTGAACATAATTGGAACTACACAGTGGAGGAACTACCATTCCCATACAGGCTAATGTCAACACTATCAGTACCTGTACTCTTGTACGTTATAGATCTTTAGGTTTAAAATATTATTTAGCCAACATTATATTTCCATTGTTTACATATTACCCTTTTAGGATAACGAGATTTTTTCTAAGTGGTTAGATTTTGTAATGCTTACATGTAATTTTAATACGTAAATAAGTGAATTCCTTATTTGATTTCTTCTCTAAAAACCAGGGACAAAATGCAACCGTTCAAGATCCATTCGAGTCCTAAGGCATCTCCGAGGAAAAAGAACACAAGTCCTATAAGTATATCATTTTTACCTCAATCTCCAATGAATGAAATTACACCAATTTCAACTGATACTGCAAAACGTATACAAGATTTAACAATCATAAATAAAGATTTAATAACTGAATTGGAATCACTTAATAGAGAACTTGTAGAGAAGGATAAATTGATTGATTTTAAAACTAGAAAGATAAATGATTTAATGCATGATAATAATAAATTACTGAGTTTAATAAATAATGAACGTACTGAGAACGAACAGAATTTTGAAGATTGGATAGATTTAAAGACAACATTAGAACTGAAGATACATAGACTTGAGAAACAGTTGAATGAAAGTGGAAAAATACTTAATTTTGATAACAATGATGATCAAATATCACAACTTTATGAGAATTTACAGTTAGCTAAAACTGAAATAACTAAATTGAAAAAGAAAAATGTAGTATTAATAAAGGAAACTGAACTTGAAGTTCAATCAAAGATGATGATCATGGAAGAATTAGAAATGATGAGAGCAAGATATTTAGAAGTTGATGAAAAATTCCAATCATTACAACTTGAATATGATGAACTAGCTAATGATTTTTTAATATCACAAAGTAATTTAGGTGAAGAAGATGATGAGGAAGAATATGAAGAAGGTGATGATGAACGAGAATATAAAGAAGGAGAAGCTCAACCTGGGAAATTAAACATTAAAAAGAAAAGAGTATCGTCACGTAATTCATCAACAAGTTCAAGAATCTCGAGTTTAAGGAATAATAGTTTAAATAAAGCATACAGAGAGGCAGAATTATCAGTATTAAAGCAAAAGTATGAATTAGAAATCAAAAATCATGAATTTGAAATTGTTTCATTAAAATTACAATGTGAAAAACTTTTATCATTTATAGGATATTTAACACCACAGGCTAAGAATGGATCAAGTTCAGGGTCAGGATCCGGTTCAAATTCTAATATTCCATTTTCAGATTCTCATAATATTAAGAATGCTCAAAAAGCTTTGAAACATATAATGAAAAGTGTATCAACTATGGAAATGAGGAAATCAAATAGTACGGGTAAACCAATATTTAGTCAACGAAGTGTATCAACACATGCACATAAGATTAATAGACTTCAACCATTTGTAAATTCACAAAATCATTTACGTAGTGATGATGAACAAGAGTGTGATTTTATTGATGGTAATAACTCGATTGATTATTCTACTGATTACAATCAAGGAGAGGTTGAAAGACTCGATTTTGATGCATCTGATATATCTGATGTTTTTGGAGATGATGAATTAGATTTTGATGAAGATAAAGATTTTGATGATTATTTAGATGTACCAAGAAGTTTTAATAATGTTCAAAATTTCCCATCAACATCATCATTAAATTGTGTCTATAATATGAATTTAACACCTGATGTTAATATTATTGAAGAAAAAAAAGCGATACCAGAGAGAAAACATATTAAAAGGCTAACACCATCAACATTTAATTTATTCAATAAAGCAGCTAATGAGAGTTCAAGTCGGGAAAGTTTTTCAGATCATACTAATGAACGTAAAAGTCTTCATGATATTTATGAAGAGGAAGAGAGTGATTATAATGAACAATTTTTAACATCAGAGGAAGAAGAAGATGAAGATGGAGATGAGGATGAAACATTTAATATATCAAATCAAGAGATTGAAATGTTTAGAATTGATTTACTGCGTAAATTTTATTGTCCAAAACATTCAATGTTTCAATGTTTCTGTAAATCACTGGATATAAAACGTGATTCATATTTTGCACATTCATTCTCACCATTATATTCAATTTACAAAATACGACAAACGAATAATAAGAGTAATTCACTAAATTCCCTGAAACTACGAAATAAAATGGCTACAAACAGTTCAAATTCCAATAACAATTCTACATCAACACTAAATTCCTATAATAATACCAATAATAATGGTAATAAACAACCATTATCAAACAGTGGTAGTGGTAATTCAATACTAGGAGATAAGGAGAATGTGATAACGATAAAACCGTCCATCAGTGGACTGAATGATGAAATTAATGAAATTAATGAAATTGATTAGCTAATATAGAATAAAATAATAAAAGTGATGAAGTGATGAATATTTTTTAAGGGCCTCAGAGAAAATGGTGTGATTTCCGCATTCGGCAGAAATTATAATCAATGGCCTCATTTCAACCTAATAGCTATTGCATTGTCCTTTAACAATCAAACTTGAATATAAGGAACAATACTTCCACTTTTTGATAAACTTTATTCTATGAAATTGTAGTATGTTAAATTTAAAATGTATATTCTAATTAATTAACAGGGCTATCCCCTATTGATAAGATAATATCATGGCTTTACATAACTATATTTACTCTAAACATCCTCGTGATGAAGAAGCTGATAAAAGAATTGCACGTAAACATGATTCAAGACCCGTTATAATAAAGGGTAATAGTATTATAGAAGATAACTTAAATCATCATCATCATCAAAAGGGACAGGATTTAATTACTGAAATTGATGATGATTTTTTAAAAGCACAGATAGATGATCCTTGGAATAGTGATCATGAAATGGAAGATACTGAATCAAGTGATGAAATGAGTAATAAAGAACTATCAAATAAAAAGAAACATATTACTCATCATACTCATAATCATCATCATAATAATAATGAAACTAAAAATGATGATTTGAAAAACGATAATCAACTTAAGGAGGACACTGCTCATAAAAATATTCTTGAAACTAATACAGATACTCAACAACCTAAATGGGTTATCGTCAATGGACGTCGTCGTAGATTAAAGAGTAGATTTTCAAATACAAACTCAAGTTCTAACTCAAATTCAAACTAATAATTAATATTAACGTTATTGTATCATATTATCAAAACTAATGTATAAAAAAAACTTTTTGCTATATAAATAATTAAATAATTTAATATACCCATAATATAAATTTTTCCAATCAAGCATAATTGAAATTAACAATTAAATCACCAATATTCATATTAATTACAACATTGTCCCTAACACCACTTACATCATGCAGTAAAATTTCTCCACTTGCAATTTCATCACCTTTACCAAATGTATGATGTGTAGCTAATGTAAATACAATTTTACCATCTGTATCACATTTAAATAAAACATTTTCATTCCATTTAACATGTCCATCCTTAATTTTATATTTTCTAGTCTTAAAGATAACTTTCTCTGTACCATTAGATGAAACCATTGTAACTTTAATGAATACAGTATCTTCAACACTTGTTATTCCCTTCATTTCAATAATTGTTAAACGTCCAGTAATTGAATTACTACCATTAAATGCATTAGTGTTAACACTTACTGCATCAACTGAATTTCTACCACGAGATTGTGTATCAAATGAATTATTATTATTATTATTATTGATACCCGGTGAGGATGGAACTCTTAAATGTCTTGATCTATTATCATCATTCATAGTTGAAACAGATTTTTTATTCCTTAATGTTCTATCTTCATCAATACTTTTCCTTGATTTATGTAAAAATCCTGGAGGTTTTAATTTTAAATGTGATCCAATATTTGAATCTTCACCTTCTTTATGAATTAATTTTTTCAATGCACCATTTTCAATTTCAGAAATTTTATTCATACCTCCAGTTACACCACCAGAAACAATACCTGTAGCACCACCAACTGCATTATTAGCCAGACCACCAGCTAAATTACCAGCTTTACCAACTGCATCAACACCAACTGTTGGTGCATAATTCAGCATATTAATAGTTTGTGATAATGTTGAATCTTCTTCAACTGGAATTAAAACTGATGAATTTGGTTTTATATAACCAACTGTAAAATCATATTTGAAAACAATTGAACCTTGAGTTTCTAATGGATTTTCAATTATTTTACCTTCCTCATATTCATTTAATTTAATAATTGTTGTACCTAAATAATCATTTGAACCTGCCATATCCCAATCATAAACTTTTAATTCAATTTCTTGACGTTTACGTGATCTAATTGGAATTGTAAAAGTTTCATTAAATTCTGGATTTAATGTTTTCTTCTTTACCTTAGTTTTGAAAACTTTTTTACCATCAACATATCCAAGTATGAAAGGATCAGATTTACCATTAGTATCAGCTGATAATAAATTCTTACCACCAATAATATTAAGTTTCAGCAATCCTGTATCTTCAAATGTATCAAATAAATTAGATTCATGATCAATAACTGGTACATATTCGAATAAAACATTTAATTTATTACCATCTAAATCAATTTCAATTGCATTATCATAACCTGCCATTAATAATTCAATTAATTTGAATGAATCTGAAGTTTCATATAAAACATCAGATTGTTGCTTAATATCCATTGTTTTAGTAATCATTATATTTAAAATTGAATGTTTTAAATCTCTAACGAAAACTTGACCAGATGATGAACCAATTTTACCATTTTTACTCTTTCTTGTAATAAAATCATATGTATTATGATCATCAATGAAAAATTGTACAAATGCAGTTTTTTCCTTTAATTTACCTGAAATAAAATTAATACCAACAACACCACTATTAACTTTAATTAAATCATCTAATGAAACAACCAATTTATTATCAATTACAACATCTTTAACTTCTTCTTCAATATCAACCCATTCATAATCATCAGGATGTTTTTTATAATCTTCTAAAAATTTAGCTTGTTCCTCTAATTCATCTAAATCTTCAGATTTTTCATGAATTTCCTTTTTCTTCATTTCAATCATTTGTAATTCATTATGTGAATAAATTGGTAATAATGGATAATAAGAAATTTGATAATTAATTAAACCCGCCTTAGCACCATTTTTAGTTAATTGACAATTATCAAATTTGAAAATTTTATTTTGTTTTTCTTTATTTTCAAAAAATTCATCTAATTTAACATCAAGCATACCAATAAGTCTATCTTGTTTATTCTTTTGTTTATCCATAACTTCAATTTTAATCATTTGATTTTGAGAATACATTGAAATGAAAAATTCATCATTGAAAACTGGATCTGTTGAATTTTCTTCAACACTTGTAACACCTTTAATTTCACCACCTGAATAAACTCTAATATATGGATCAATTTTACCAAAATTTTCTAAATTAGGTAAATCTTTACAACTTTTCAAATCAAGTTTAATTGCACCAATTGGAGGTGTAAATGATAATGTATCTTCAATACCTGTAATCAGTTTAGTAATTGAACTATCAATTGGTTTCCAAGTAATTGAAAATTTGAATGAACCTTTACCTTCAGTGAATTTTTTTTCTTGTTCATTTTTATGTTGATCTTCAACATTAACTGATGAAGTATTACCTAAAATTAAATCAAGAATTTTACCTTGATATTCTGCAATAATTGATTCATCAAATGATGAAGTATCTTTAATAACTATTTTAACAAAAGATGTTGATCTTGTTGGAATTAAATGTTCAAATTGATGATTATATTCAGGAGTATTACTACCTTTAACAACTCTTGAAGTTTGAATTAATTGATTATCCAGATAAATTTCAACAAATGAAGATAATTTACCAATTAAAGATTTAGAAAGATCAAGATCAATTGCTGATAAGATATTTAAATTTAAAATACCAACATCAGAATCTGGGATTTCTGATGATAATGTACCATCAGGTAAAGTTTCAGGTTTTAAAACTGGGAACCACTTTAAATCATAGACAATTTTACCGACATTTTTATTATTCTTAATAATTTTACTTTCATTTAATTCCATACTTGGATCTTGTAATAAATCTTGTAATTCAAAGAATGATTCACCAATTGATAAACTATCACCATTATTAATTAAATTAAATAATTCAAATTTAATTTTAGAATTCAAATTATTAATTAAGATATTTTGAGTTTCATTATAGACAGGGACAACAGTATTTGATTTGATATCAGTTGTAAAAGTTTTATCCAATTCATTTTCTGGACCATATTTAACATAAAGATTAGATGTATTATCTTTTGAAATATATTCAACACCTCTAATTTTAATAAATAAACAACCAGCAGCTGATTCAGGTTGAAGGAAATCTGCAGGTTTAATATCAATTGTATTAGGGTAATACATCAGAGGTTCTAAATTAGAATTAATTAATTTAGTAACAAATGATGATAAACCAGGAATAACTGACATAACATCTATACCTAAAGTATTACCACCAACAGGTTTTAAAGCATAATCAATTTTTGGAGGTTCCATAAAGCAAACTGATAAAACATCAATATGAGGGAAAACGTCACCTAATTTAACTTTAATTCTTAAATTACCAATCAGAGACATATTTTCAACTAAGATTGGTAATGAAGCACCAACGAAACCTTTACCAATTTTAATACCTAAGGCAATTTTTGGATCAATTTTATTTTTTAATTCATTTTGAGTCATATCACTTATATCATTTGGAGTAAAATTAAATTTCCAATCCATTTGATATAAATCTTTACCTAATTTAGTAAAAGATTGAATTGAATCAATTTTTGGAGCTTTTGTACCCATTGTAAATTCATCCAATGAAACTTTCTTTATTGGAGTTGGAGGTTCAACATTATCTAAAGTTTGATTAGTATTAGTAATAACTAAATCAGATAATGCAGGCATATAAATAATCCAAAATTTTGCCAGGAAATTATTCAACCATTCCATTGATTCTAATCTATTTTCTAAATTTTCAACAGATTGAATTCTTTGGAAATCATCACGAATATTAGTATTAAATCTACGAAATTCAGCACGATAGACGGCAAATGTACAAATTGCCACGAAAACGTATGAAAAAATACCGAATCCAATATAGGAGATAAACCAAGAGAAGAAACAACAAGATATAACTAATGAACAATTCCAATAGAAATCTGCATAATATTTTTCATAAATGTAAGTTGAAATTTTCTTTGAGGAATCACTTAAAGTTAAATCTTTTAACAAGGATTCATCGACTTCATCATTTGGATCAATGAAGGAACCAACTTTCCTCCAGGGGAAAGTAACTTTATATTCATTAGGTTTAATAAATTCATGTTCAACGGTAAATGAACGAGTTGAATTACCGGAATCATTTGAATTAATTCTTTTAAGTGGAGGTTCTAAATGTTTATTATCCATTTTTTGAACCGGTTGTTTCTCTGAAGTGGTAATGAAGACACCATCAACATCAATTGACGGAACAGGTTGTATCATTATCCTCTGATGAATGATTTTTCAAAAGAAAGAAACTCAAAAGGAAGGGGCAGTGACATAAAATAAAGAAAGCAGAGCCTTAAATTAAATAAACACAGCGAAGGTTTTTTGTTCTGACAGCGATTTATAATCAGAGTTTTCATTAGCTTCTTCAGCTTGTGCGCCGTCTA